>BSBK01007201.1:0-240000 GCA_027943335.1 Chamaecyparis obtusa | reverse complement strand
AGTAACTAACATCATATAACTACAAACATATGATATCTAATAACTATCCAATATAAAATCACCATGTAAAGTCATACATCCAAAAACCGCATAATAAAGTTGAAATAATCAACGCACACATGAAAATGACCTAAAAGAGTTTGGAAATATTAAACTTAGAAGGATATTATGGGTAAGTACTACATCCACCTCGCCTAAAATTAGGCTTACTCCTAGAAGCCTACAAACAAATAGGGCTATAAATAACATAATCTTGGTCCATCCTCCCAAGTTGTTGATGACTAATGAGTAGGGTCCCATTGGACCCTTACCTTCTTGATGGTGTGATCATGTTAGTTATATGTTGTCATTAGTCTCACACATATGGTCGGTAGAGGAAGAAAACAAGCTAGTTGGTCAACACACTATGTATAGTAGCCGAGCATAGCACTGTTGGAAATATTCAAGACTAGCTAGGTTACTGAGAGGGGAGGGGTGAATCAGTAACTTCAAAAATTTTACTAATTTTAGATCTCAACCATTTTCTCAATGACATTAGATTGATAAGCTATCTGTATGCATGAGTAACAGAAAGAATAAAACATTCATAACACTTTGAACACAGAGATTTGGTGACCCAGAAACCTTCCAAATAGAAAGTAAAACTGGGGTGGGGATGAAACCCACTAAACTTCAATACTGCAGTATAAAGTTTGCCGGTTAAGGCTTACAATGATCACTTCTGATGATCTACCTTGTTAGGAGCAATAAGGACTGCTAGGTCCACCTTGTTAGAGGATTTACAAACATACAAAGAAGTATGCACTTGGTTAAGAGATTTTTGCAAAGACTGTTAAGTCTACCCGGTTAAAGGATTTGGGGCTGATTCACCTGTTAGGATGAAACAATAGATCTCTTACTTGCAACTATTCTTGCTGATTGAGATTCTCTGATGTACTGATCACCTTCTGTGATAGATATGTCTCTGCTACTTCTTATACTATTGTATCCCTTTGTAATTCGCTTATCTCTACCTTTCTTCTCTTTTTCTCACTTCTCACTTTTTCACTTTTGGATAGGATACAAAACATTGTTTATATATCAATCAAAATAATTACAAAACAATATCAAAGTCAGCTCTAAAAAAGAAAACAAAGGTATTACTAAGTTGACCCAAATATAGTGACTCAGTTACTGCAAACTAACTCGGTGACTTTCTGATACTCGACATCCACTGCGTTACTCAGAATCATCATGCACTCGGTAGAAGTGGAGGCCCGATCCATACTAACCACTTGGTTGTAGTTTCAAACTCAGTATATACTGGAGACTCGGTAGATATGGTGTCACTCGGTAGAGACTAAATTCCCTGTTTACTATGCTGGCACTCGGTAAACACTACTCATCTCATCACTCGATAAGCACTGTTCTGCTCGGTAAGCACTGTTCTACTCGGTAAACACTATTCTGCTTGGTAAACATTGTTCTGCTTGGTAAACATGCAGATTTTGAATAAGTGTTGTCACTAATGACAATCATACTTAATGCCAACAATCTCCCCCTTTGGCATTAGTGACAAAAACACTTATTGCCTAAAAACAAAAAAATCATGCTGAATCTGTCTCTCTTTTTTTTTCATACTATTGTATATACATTTCATGTCTCCCCATACAGTATATATACAAATATCTTGTATCTCCTCATACTCATATTTCCTATTTATACTTTCTCCCCCTTTCATATCTCATATATCTTATATACGTTCTCCCCCTTTTTGACAATAATGCCAAAGGTGTATATACAAATATTTTACACGGAGATGCCAAAATGTGAGAGAAAATCAGAGTGTACCTTATTAATGTTAGATTTCTATCCCAATTCTCTTGCAGAATCTTGCATGTATGGAGTGCAACTTGGACTTCTATAGAGAATTCAATCATGTGATCTGCAATTGAAAACTGATTGTCATGGATCAATGTTTTTGAGTATGCAATATGTTTTTGCATTGTATCCATGATGGGAAGGATCATGTTCTAAATATCTATTAATGTTGAGATTATCCTTGCATCTTCTCTCAATAATTCTGACTGCTTATTAGATAGGAATTTGACTGTCATATGATATGTAGAGCTTGAACTAGGTTCAAGTTGCAACTTTTGTGCACTGATCTTCAGATCCTCATCAATCTTATTTATTTTGTCTTTGATCTCCTTTGAGAGCTCGACAACATTACAGATTTTGATAAAAATAGATGTTACCTTGGAATGGGTGGACTCAATGCTAGTCAAGACTGAAGATAACCCTGCCTGATTGATAGCTATTTTCTGAGCAATGTGCTCAAGCACTTCATTATCAAACTTCTTCTCAACCTTCTCAAGCAACTTGTCTATTCCAGAGGAATCATCATTGAACTTTTTAACTGCTTCTGCCAACTGCAACAAAATGTGTTGAGAGGAATCAACTTCAACACCTATAGCTTCTATCAAAATGTTCTTGGCATCCTCAATGATTTTATATTCCTTATCTCTTTCTTCTTTTAGTTTCTTCTACTTTGCTTTCTTCTAGAGGAGTTCACCAACTATTTGCATTTGATCTACAGTGAGGTTTGCAAAATCTAACTAGGGAATTTCTATCTCCTCATCTAGATCTATACCTTCTACTACACTCTTGCTCAAAAATTTTGTACTTAGTTGAGTCTTTATACTTAATGCTTTTTTAGTAGAAATTATGGTAGACATAGTAGGACTTGTAGTGAAAACTGATAAACTTCCAACTGATGGGATGCTAACTGGAATATTTGATAAACCAAAAATTGAAGTATTTACAACTGTAGAATCTGAAGTACTTACTACTGAAAAACTCAAAATTGAAGAAGGTACAGAAGACTGCAACTCAGTGGAAGAAGGAGGCTAAAGCTCAGTAGATGAAGTGGTAGCCACTTCTATCATTGATACATTGAGCTGTGCTAGTGATGATTGGACATTTGATGTATCTGAGGGAGTTTTCACAATCACACTTGAAGTTTTCTCCAGGCTAGATGTAACAATTTTTACTGGAGAGTGGGGAAGTGAGGCAATTACCTCTACAGCTATCCGAACTAGATCATCTTCCTCAACATTCTTCTCAGCTTCCTTGGTAGCTTCTTTTCCTACTTCTTTTGTCTCAACATTATCAATCTGAATTGTTTCTTCATCTTCTTCATCATTGTCATCTTCAATATCTTTAATTATCACAATTTCAATACTCAGTTTGTGAAGATGATAAATGTTTTTCCAAGTAGATTCTGCACTCTTCACAACTGACTCTATATCCTTAATCAAAATTAAGCAACTGTTGAATTTTAGTGTCATCTTGGACTCATTATCTATCAATGCCTTATTTATTTTAGCATTTTTCAAACTTGGCATCAATTGCCTTAAGGTTTGAGCATAGATGTCCTTGACAGTTTTCCTTACATTGGACCATCTCATCTTGATTGGGTTCAATAAAGCTCCTGGGATTTGAGAAGCTAATTCTTCAGATGAGTATTTCCATCTTCCCATTTTCTCAATAACATCATCTTCAATTTCGTGCTGCTCTGCTTTTGACCTTGTTTCATATTTGAGAGATTTGAAATTTGCAATTCCAGATCCTTCTCTCAAATCCTTAATCTTTTCTTCAAGAGAGAGAGGAGGCCTTTTGAGTACTATGTCATCCTTGACTTTTCCTGCCTTGTCCCTTGATCTTTTCCTTGTGAATACTGCAGTGGGTTGCTCGGGTTCCTTGGTGATAGTTACCTTTCCTTTTTTCCTTTACAGGCACTTGTTCTTCTTTACTCTCATCCTTTTCTTCTTCTCCTACAATATCCTCTCCTTTGTCCTCAGTTAACATTAGAGGTGTGCTAGATTTCATCTTGGCCATCCTCTTTCTGCCTTTGTTAACCGCTTGTGGAAGCTTTATGCTTAGCTCAATTCTTACCTTAGCTTCATCATATGTTCCAAAGTATGGAGCCTTTGGATCAACGGGTTGATTTACTAGGGCTTCAATTATATCCTTTGTCTCATCAATGTTTATCTCATAAGGAAGAGGTTTTACCCATACAATCCTGGGCCTTACTGCCTAAATATATACTTTATCACAATCAACCATAAAACAAACATCATCTTTATAATCTTCCACCAACTTTAGTGGAATCCAGAATTTTTTATTCATCTTCTCCTTAAAAGATTCAAAATAATTATCCATTATGCTTGTAAAATTCTCACCCATTTCTACAATATAATCATTTATCTGATAAAGAATAGGCACATCCTTTCTCCATTTTACCGTGCCTTTAGATGGGAAAAACTTTTGAGCATAGAAAAATAAACAAACCAACAGTGAGCCAAACTTACATGGATTGTTCTTTGAGGTTTTGATGCTCTCCATATTCTTGTTGAACTGTTTCAACAATAGATCTGCTAAGTCAAATGACAGATTGTTCTTCACAATTTTATAGGCTAGGTCAACTGCTTCACATGGAACACTATTCTGGTGACTTGAACTGTATATCTTGTGAGCTATTACATATGTGCCAAATTTTAGTTCTACATCGGTAATGTTGTTTATTCTCATACCTCTACCATCCCATTTGGCTAGGGTTTTCTTTTCCAGCTCTACCCGACCTAGGGTTTTTGTAGATTTTGCCTTGGCAAGCATGGGAATACGAGTGATTTGGTGAATCATCTTCTTTGATATTTCCACTGGTTGCTCAAGCCAAATTTTACCTTCATGCACTCGGCTTAGAATATATCTTATCCATTTTATCTGGAAACTCCGAGGCAAGTGGGTGATATGTGTTAAACCCTTATCTTCCAAATGTTTATGTTCTAGTTTGAGAACACCATCAACACATAGTTCATCATGAACAACATCTATCTCTAGGGTTTCAAGTTCTTGAATTGTACCTCTAAAATGATTGTGAATGTCATTTACAAGAAGTACCTTTGGAGGAATTTGAGACTGAGCTCCACTCAGATCTAGGGTTTCTGCAATCGCAGGCACGAATTTGAAATCCGACACTTTCCATTCTCCATGAACTAACATTTGTGAACCTTTCTTTACTTTGGTGTTGGATGATGCCATGGTAGCTCTTCGAAAAATTTTTGCTACAAAATTTTGCCTTGAATCACTTGATCGCACTTAGACATTTTTCTGCTCAATATGCTGATATTTGTGGTGAAGAATGAATTTGATTTCATGCTTTTTGTTAAAAACTTTGTCATTAATGCTCCGTAGGAATTAGGGTATAGAATTCGACAGACTGTCATCCACTAAGCATTAATTGCTTGGTGAAGATTCCACAACTTGGGGAACATACTGCTCTAACCTTACTTGGTAACCGAATGAAATTATGTTACTCCCGACCTTGCTCGATTGAAACTGATACCGACCTTCCTGCATTTCTCCTATATCTTGCATACTAATTTGGATCTTTCTTCCTTTCAATTCAAGAACTATTTGGAATATGTCTATGAGGATATAGTTTCAGTTCTTTCTTGGAGACTTAGTTAGAATTGATAGAGCCACTCTCTTCATCAGTGACTTCAGTACTTGGACTAGTTGGCTCAGTAGGTTTAGGGATCCACTGTTGTCTTATCTACTTCCTGATGCTGTCTACTTTTTCTTTCTTTTCATCTTCAACTTTGCCTAGATTCATGCAATTTTTAGCTATGTGACCAAGCTTAGTGCATTTGTAACATCTTATGGTAGTATCCCTTTTTCTCAAGTGATGCCTTACACAATTCATGCCAATGTGTCCATATTCTCCATAGTAATGACATCTACACCAAGTGTTGTAATCCCAACCAAATATTGCTTTCATAATTCATTCTGCTGGATTGGGTGTTTTAGTTCTGCATTCTGATGCCTTGTGACCTTGTTTGTTACATTTGTGACATTTGCCTTCAAATCTTGGTTTCTCCTTGCATTCATTTGCTTTATGACCATGCTGATTACAATTGTAGCATTTTCCATTGAATTTTTCTTTTCCATTGCTCCAACATTTTTTTGAAGTATGACCAATTTTTCCACAGTGATTACAAGTAGGTTTCTGATTCATTTGAGTACCTTGTTTGGAGGATTCACCTTCCTCTTTGTATCCAAGTCCTGCTTTTCCTTTTTGCCTATGAAGGTTCTGTTCATACACCTGATTCAAATCTTCTTGAGATTTCAACATTCTTTCATTGATTTGCCTTTCAGTATCTAGGTCACTTATCAATCTTAAATTGATTTGCTTTTCAGATCTCAATTCCTCTCTTATATTTTCATTTTCTGATCTTAGAGTCAAGATTTCTTCATTTGCATTGGAGACTTGATTAATAAGGTTTTCTAGCTGAAGAGTTTGATTCTGGATTTCATTGTTCTTTCCATCTATTTCATCTTTCATCTTGTTTCTTTGTTCCAAGATTTCATAGAATCTTGTTGACTGAATTTCCTGTTCTCTTTTTAATTTTCTTACTTCTTCTTGCAGAGATCCATTCTTATCTAGAAGTTCTTTTGCTTCATTGTTTGCTTCATCTAAGCTGCTTGAAGGGAAAAATTCTTCAATCTTTTCTTCAACATACTGGTGGTCATTCATCTGATTTGCAAGTTCCTTCCTTCTTTTTAGGGAAAGGGAAAGATGCTCTTTTACTTCCTTGAGTTGAGTTATGGCCATTTCCAGATCTAGCTTTTCATTCTCAATTACTTTGTTAAGTCTGAATATCTCCATTGTCCTGAATCTTTTCTCAAGCTGTCAAACTTTATTCTGAGAACCACGTAGCTCTGATACCAATTGTTGGAAATATTCAAGACTAGCTAGGTTACTGAGAGGGGAGGAGTGAATCAGTAACTTCAAAACTTTTACTAATTTTAGATCTCAACCATTTTCTCAATGACATTAGATTGATAAGCTAATTGTATGCATGAGTAACAGAAAGAATAAAACATTCATAACACTTTGAACACAGAGATTTGGTGACCCAGAAACCTTCCAAATAGAAAGTAAAACTGGGGTGGGGATGAAACCCACTAAACTTCAATACTGCAGTATAAAGTTTTCCGGTTAAGGCTTACAATGATCACTTCTGATGATCTGCCCTGTTAGGAGCAATAAGGACTGCTAGGTCCATCTTGTTAGAGGATTTATAAACATACAAAGAAGTATGCACTTGGTTAAGAGATTTTTGCAAAGACTGTTAAGTCTACCCGGTTAAAGGATTTGGGGTTGATTCACCTGTTAGGATGAAATAGTAGATCTCTTACTTGTAACTGTTCTTGCTGATTGAGATTCTCTAATGTACTGATCACCTTCTGTGATAGATATGTCTATGCTACTTCTTATACTATTGTATCCCTTTGTAATTCACTTATCTCTGCCTTTCTTCTCTTTTTCTCGCTTCTCACTTTTTCATTTTTGGATAGGATACAAAACATTGTTTATATATCAATCAAAATACTTACAAAACAATATCAAAGTCAGCTCTAAACAAGAAAACACAAGTATTACTGAGTCGGCCCAAATATAGTGACTCGGTTACTGCAAACTAACTCAGTGACTTTTTGATACTCGGCATCCACTACATTACTCAGCATCATCATGCACTCGGTAGAAGTGGAGGCCCGATCCATACTAACCACTTGGTTGTAGTTTCAAACTCAGTATATATTGGAGACTCGGTAGATATAGTGTCACTCGGTAGAGACTGAATTCCCTATTTACTATGCTGGCACTCGGTAAACACTGCTCATCTCATCACTCAGTAAGCACTATTCTACTTAGTAAACACTATTCTACTCGGTAAACATGCAGAGTCTGAATAAGTGTTGTCACTAATGACAATCATACTTAATGCCAACAAGCACATGGTAGAATATAATACTAACTAAGTACAATTATATCTGAGCATTCATATATACCAAGCATCATCAAATTATCGATTGATGAATGCAGTGTACACTGAGAAATATAGGAAGGACATAAAAGTTTATAATAGCACAAAATACAAGGTAAACGATTTACACCGAGCTAGAAAATGGTTTACAAAGATCGAGGTGAATATTTGTTAGAGTAATATTTAGTTTACTTACTAATTAAATCATATTGATTTAATTCATTAAGTTATTACTCTTTAGTGCTTAAGCTTTCTCTTAGGTGCATTAATAATTAATTCTTTTATTAATTATTAATGTGAAACCTAGCTTTTTTAGGCTTTAGGGTTTTCTTCACCTTTATAGGTTGAACCTTGTAATTATTTTTTCATTAACTTGGATCATAATTTTGCTCTCACATTTTGAGTAACTTCTGAGTTTTGCCTTTTTCTTCTTTCTACTTCTCTCCTGTAACAGGTTATTTGCATGCAGGAATACTTGGCATTCTATGGATTTGTATCTCTCAAATCCTACAATATTAAATGTAGATGTAATTTTTAAGTGATTGATGATCCCTGTGTAACTATGTTTTAGTGTATTCATTTGGATCATAGATCTTAGGTTTCTAGATGATGCCATAACCCTAATTATATCAAAATATTTTGATATAAGAATTGTCAAGATGTCATTTTGACATGTACCACACATGAAGTAGCTACTAATACATACATATGAAGATTAGACATGGTTGTGAAGTTAAAGTATTGATTGAGCATTCAAGGATTGAATCAATATCAGATTAGAAGGCTACATAGAAAAATTCAGAGAAGAAATCTATCATGCAAGGTGATAACAACTAAGTACTTATCAGATCTAAAATCAAAGTTAGTTTCTATATACACATCAATTCTACCGTTACTTTCTAAAAATTGTGGCAGAACTTGAATATCTAAACAGAGTAGACCTAACAAGTCTTTTTGTAAATCTCTTAACTAAGTGCACACTTAATTGTGTTTCTTAAATCCTTTAACCAGGTAGATCCTCAGAGATCTTTATTGTTACTCCTAATAGGGTAAGATCATCAAAAGTGATCAAACATTGTAGCCTTAACTGTAAAAATTTATTATTACAATTAGTGAAGCTTTGTGGGTGTCATCCACACCGTAGTTTTTACCTTCTAACAAGGGTTTCTATGATACCAAAACACTTGTGTATTGTGTATGAAGTTTCATGGATGTTTACATGTTATATGAGAAAGCATTTCTTATTTTCAGTAATAATATGAATGGATAGAAATGATAACATGTCACTCAGTTAATGACTTACATTATTTTTTATTGTAGGAAAAAATAGGTTTTATAAGGGACCTGAAACCCCATACAAGCTAGAATAAAAGTTTGATGTTAAAGCACACTAAAAAAAGATAGGACTGGGGACCAGTCTGCTATAACCATAACTAGCAAAACAACCTAAAAAAACCAAAAACCGAAGACCGGCAAAAAAATAGACAACTAGTACTAGGAACCCAGAGCACTAGAAAAACTCCTTACGAGTCTCATCAGCTTCCTGCTTCACCTCAGATATCTTCTTTATTGCTGCATTGAAATTAGAGAGCTCCTGGATTCTTTCTTGAATTTTCTTCCTTCTCACTAATCTAGTGCATTTTCCTAGGCCTTCCTCTTCCAGGTCCTCAGTGACCTCATTAGGTTTTTTGCTGGGGGACCAACATCCAGCTCAACTTTAATGGTCATAAAATAATCCATGGCCGAACCCATTGTGTGTGTGAATTTTGTACCTGATCTATAGACACAACACTTCAGTAAAACATTAGAGGTTAGCAATAATCAAAATCATGCAATGAATTGAAAACTAAACTAACTAGGCGATTTACTGCCTTCTAGTAGATGCGAGTGTGAATTCTCAAATTGAACTGAGATCAGTGAGATGACACCTAAACGAAGGATTTGAATGCAATTCTAGATATGAGATGAATGCAATTAATCTAATTTTTTTGGATTTTAGATGCAATTAGATGAAAAATTAGATTTTTTTGGATTTTAGATGCAAAAAGCCATAAATCACTCTGATAACTCAGGTTGATTTTTGAGTTAACAAGAATAAAAGAATATTTAATTCACAAAAACATGCAAAAGTAGAGTTTAACTCAAAATAGAGTTTAGATTTAATTGATAATTGATAGTTGTCTGCTTTTCTGATTGTACATGTTTTATTTATGAATTAATTTAATAATAAAGTGATTTATTTCCAACTTAACTGATTTTGAAAAATAAAATAATTGATTTATGGGTTAATCAATTATTTTTCAAACTTTTATTCAACAACAATATTATTTAAAAATTGACAACTTGCTTTAATTAATTAAATAAGAATTTAATCAATTATTCATAGGATTTTGGATTTATTGTCAAAATTAAATAATACAATTTAGGAATAAATAGAATTAAATTTAACTAAATAATTAAGTGGCAGTATTAAATCTAATTAATTAAATATTTAGAATATTCAATTAATCAAACTTTAGGATAAATAAGATTTATCGCCAAATAATCATAAAATTAAAGATAATTATGATAAATAGGAATATTGCTAGGAATATTCCCTGATGCAGATTTTAGGATAATCAATTAGGATTCGATGATGTTCAGATGTGCCTTAGGTTAGGACTTCGATGTCAATTTCATTCGAATTGTCAATGTAGGAGGTTAATGAACCTATAGCCCATTTTTGGGGTATTACACCCATAAATTTGTTGTTGTCATGCATATGATTTTTCATTGTGTTCTCCATAGTTTCCATTCTAGCTTGTATTTCTTGCACTTTTTTATCCCCATCATTGGTGACCTTGTCCACCATAGTTTTTGAGCCAGACTCCAGCATTTCCTGCAAAGAATCCACCTTAGCAGAAATGGAGCGATGCTTCAGGTTTAAATTCTTGATCTCTTGGAACACCCATTTGATTAAATAGAAAGAATACATGGAAGTAGCTTTGGCAGTTTGGAGAACCCCAAAGGGGGGGGGGGTCGATTTTATCATCCATATCTTCCCTCAATAATTGAACATTCTGTTCCTGCATGTCCACCATTTTGATGAAAGGAATGTTCTGAGAACTGCCGGGAGCATTCTCTTTCTCCGCCCTAGGCAAATCCATCTCCATGGAAGGGGAATTATTCTTCACCTCTGTAGCTTCCTTCTAAGTATCCAACCCAACCTCCATGACCACTTCAAGTTTAGGGGATATGGGCACATCGTGATCTTTAGAGCTATCATAATCCACTAGAATTGGCACCTTCTGACCACCCACATCCTCCTCATTCTTATCATCCTCATTGTTACTCTTGATACCAGAGGTTTTACCCATTTCTATAGTACCTGTAACCTCTTCTTTGGTGTTTTCATTCTCCTCTAAAGCCAAATTCAAGATGAAGAGTAATTGTCTTCCTCAGTAGAATCAGCCATGTCATCGTAGCCTTCCGCACTATCTACAGAGGTATCTGTATCCATAGCAACCTCCTTATCCTTCCTTAATTTTTTACCTGAGGCACTCTCCTCTATTACAACCACATCCCTAATTCTTTTTTTACCCGAACCAAATTTGTATGGGGTAATGAAAGGGCTAGCAGTGGAAATCTTCTTAATATGTTCAACAATTAGAAGAATCAACCCTTCATGAAGAATGGGTTTCTTCTCCTTCTTCTTATGCTGGGAAATACTCAAACGAAGGGATTGAAGAATATAGAAAGGCAGGGACACCCTAATTTTATGACAAAAATGACAGAGAAAAAGAAAGTGGTAGGAATGGGCCCATTTGAACCTACCATCCAGGGTAACATATTCCATAATCACCATCATAACCATCACCCAGATTTCTTTGAACGAAGCCACATCATAGCATCATCGAGACTCTTTCACCAAGCTTTTTTTTTCTCCTCGCTCTTGGGAAAATGTCGAATGGCCTTTCGCGAGACTTTGCTATCATGGTAAAATTTGATATCCTTAGTGTTAAGCTCGGACACCTCAGCAATGAAATCCTTCATGATGTTCATAGTGATACCCACTATAGTGATGGCCCCATCTCTCCAAGAGTCAACAAATAATTTTGTAGCATTGTCTTTCACCCCATGCAATATTTCCATATAGGTAGTAAGACCCCCCTTAGTGAGAATATCCCAAGCCTCTGGCATTTTTTTCCATTTAGCACAATCCTTCGGATCTTTACAGTTTAGCCCTCCTCCCATGATTTCATAGCTAACAAAGACAATAGTAATTGCAGATAAATACCAATTGTTGCGATAATAGGCAACTTTGAAGTTAACAAAGGTTAACTCATGTCTACAATTAGTACTCCTGGGAAAGACACCACTTTCCATATCATTTTCCTTTGTTTCTCTAAAATGTGTCTAATCATCATAACTTCTCAAGATACACCCAATCCACCCTTTTGCTTTGGGACCTATCAAAGGCCAACTTGGCTTTCATATCAACGGTGAGATTTTCATAATTGTGCAAAATCATGATATCCTTGGATTTAACTACAAAATTGGCCAACTCATCAGTGGTACAATTCACTTCTTGGTAGACGTGAGATATAATAACTTGCTTAAAGGAATTAATAATGAACCTAGCATCCTCGATTATCTTCTTAATGGTCCATGATGGTTTAGTCTTGTCACTTATGCATTTTAAAATATTCATTGAGTCACCCTCAATCCAAACATTCTGAGCCATATATTTCTTGACAATTTTAAGCATCTGAAGAGGGGCCATAGCCTCTGCCACATGGTTGTTTTTCACCCTAATAGGCATCACCACCGCAACCAAACAATTAGCCATGTCATCATGGATGAGACCACCATAGCCCCCTAGGCCTGGATTGCCCTTAGCAGCACCGTCAAAATTTATTTTTATCCATCCTGGTGGAGGAGAAAGCTAGATGGCATTCTCCCTAGGATTAGGGTTTTTATTTGTTATCCCTATGCCCATATCACCAGCATTGAAATCCAACATCCTACTAGATGACATTTTGAAGTTTTCCTTAATGCTTCTCTTAATCTTTGCAGCTATCACCTTGGGAGGAAGTTCAATATTCCTGAAGACTCTACCATTGCGTTCTCTCCATAACCTCCATGTCACATGGGGAGGTATGATATTCCATAGATCTTGATCAATGGGGGCCTCATCTTTTCTCCACTATTTACAAAAACTTTCCATGTTATTGGGAAAAAACCACTTAATCTGCCAACATTGTAATAATAGGTTCCAAACCTCCCAAGCATAACTACAATCAATGGAAAGATGAAAAACTAATTCCTCATCTTTTTTACACAAGAAACATCTATTACTCAACATCATTCCTCATTTCTGGGGATTATCAATAGTAAGGATTTTATTTTGCAAAACCAGCTAGAAAAAAATGTTAATTTTAGGAATTAAAGTTTTATCCCACACCTAAGCCCAAAAGGGGAGAGGATTCAATTGTTTCAATAAAATCTCCGAATAGGAAGAAACCTTGAAGATTCCATAAGGAAGGATTCCCCAAAGTAGCTTTTCTTCTTTAGAATTCTTAACCTTCCAGATCAAGAGATCTAACATTAAAGGCTTTAACATTTCATTCACAAGGGAGAGATCAGTCCATGAGCCATTCCTCTAGTAGTCCCTGACCCTAGCTCTGTATCTTTGAATGCACTGGTTGATGAAGGGTTGAAAAGAAATGAAAGATCTTAGGGGATATTCTTTAATCCAACAATCCTCCCAAAACTGGATTCTTCTGCCATTTCCTAAAAACCACTTAGCCCCTTTAAAGGTTGCATCCTTAGCATTCTAAATACTATTCCAAATAAAAGAACCTCACACTTTCAAATTCATATCCCAAAATTTAGAAATATGGGAAAAAGAGAAGAGATATTTTCTATGGATGATATCATTCCATTCTCTTTTTTCCCCAAAAATTCTCCAAATCTATTTAGCCAATAGTGCCATGTTAGTGACTTTTAGACGGCGAATTCCCAACCCCCCCCCCCCCCCCCCCCCCCCCCACTTTTTGGGAGTGTAGACCCTGTCCCAAGCAACTAAAGCCAATCTCTTTTTTTCTTCCACTCCCGACCACAAAAAATTTCTTTGGATTTTTTCAATGATATCTGCGTATTTACCAAGAATCTTAAAAAGACTGAGAGCATAGATAGGGAGGCTTTGCAAAGAGGCCTTTAAGAGCTGAAGTTTGCCAGCTTGATTTAGAATGGCTCATTTCCAACCAGCCAGCTTCCTATTGAATCTGTCAACAATACTAGCCCAAAAGGAGTCTAGAGGTTTTAAACAAAGAGGAAGACCTAGATAGGTAGCAGGAAGAGAGTCAATTCTGCAACCTATGATTCTAGCAATTCTATACTACCTATTCTTAGGGGTATTAATAACAAAATAAAGAACTCTTATCCCAATTGATGGATTGACCTAAACCAAGAGAATTGGTAGAAAGAGAAAGTTTAATAGTCTTGGCTTCTTGAATAGAAGAGAAACCCATAATGATACTATCATCCACAAACTATTCATGCGAACAGGGATTGGAAGTTGAAGAAGGGGAAAGGCCTTTAAAAGACCCATTGGAAACAATCTTCTAAAAAAGGCACCCCAAACATTTAGCTAGAATAGAAAAAAGGATAGGAGAAAGAGGATCTCCTTACCTTAGGCCCTTGGAGGGTTTGAAAAACCTAGATGGTGAACCATTGATCAAAATAGCAGCTGTAGAAGTGCTAATAAGATGATAAATCAATTTAAGGAATTTATCACCAAAACCAAAAGATCTCAAAACCTTGATCAGAAAATCCCAATCCACCCGATCATAAGCCTTTGAAAGATCCAATTTTAGTAGGAAACTGGAATTAAGAGAGACCTGGGTAGTGTGGATAACCTCATGAACCTTCATAATCAAATCAAGAATCTGCTTGCCAGGCACAAAGCCACTTTGTTGCGGAGAAATTATCTAAGGGAGAATAACTAGAAAATGAGAGGTTAGAACTTTAGAAAGAATTTTGTATACATAATTTCATAAGCTAATTGGTCTAAAGGAATCCACTAAATCAGCTCTAGGCTTCTTAGGAATTAGAGCAAGAAAGGTCGCATTAATCTCTTTGAGCAGAGATTTGGCTCCAAAGAATTCTTTAACAACATTGCTGATGTCCACTTCAATAATATGCCAAAATTTTTGAAAAAAGAACATAGGGAACTTGTCTGGACCTGGGGATTTATAACCTTCAAAAGAGAAAACAGCCACCTTGATTTCATCATGATAGGGGATGGCAATAAGAGCATGATTAGTAGAATCATTGACAATGGAAGGAATGTAATCAAGAAGGATATTTTGATTCTCCAAATCAAGATTAGGATCTTTGGAGAGCAAGGAAGAGAAAAAACTAATCATAGCCTTAGAAATATCTTTATCATTGGAAATTTCCCCTTCCTCCACTTTGAGTTTAGATATTCTATTAGAAGCTCTATGTTTTGAAGTAGATAAATGAAAGAATCTAGTATTCTTATCCCCATCTTTGAGCCAAAGACCTTGATCTTTGCCTCCAATATTATTCTTCCTTGGAAATAATGTTATGCATTTTAGCGAGGATGCTTTCCTCCTTGTCCCTCAGCTTTGCCATCAACCCAGATTGTTGGATAGTATTCTGAATCATGTCAAGATCCTTTTTAAGATGACTTTTGGATTTAAAAATATCGCCAAAAATAGTTTTGCTCAACATCTTCACATTCTATTTAACACAAAATTTTCTTAACCACTCTAAACATGGAACTACCTTGAATATTAACATTCCACCAGTCTTTGATATGATGCTCAATACCCGGATGATCCACCCACATTTTTTCAAACTTGAAGGGCAGGTGACCCTTCATAGTAATCAAGTCTACACTAAAACATATAGGGAAGTGATCAGAACCAATCTTTGAAAGGGAAGATAGTGTACACCCAAAAAATTTTAACCAACAGTCAGTGATCAAAGCATGCTCCAATCTAACTTGGATAAGGTCTTGACCAATCCTTCTATTAGACCAAGTAAAATTGACACCCTGAAGCTCCATATCAAAAAGAGCTTGTTTGTTAATAAATTCCATAAGCTCTATTCTACCATCCAAATGACTCTGATTATCCACCCCACCAAATTTCTCATTGTCTTTTAAAGGGTACTTGAAGTCCCCAATAATTAGCCAAGGAAGCTCCTGGAAAGTGTTTCTATGATTATCAATTTTCCTCCAAAAATGGAATCTATCAGCTTTGGTATTAGGGGCATAAATAGTAGTAGCAAACCATTCAAAAACCATCTTAAGATGAAAAAATTGAATGCTGATGTAGTTCAGATCTTCTAAAACCATAGAACCCCTAACATGACTTTGATTCCAGAAAACAACAACCCCTCCCGAAGCCCCTTCTAAGCTAAAGCCAGCAACCCCATTATTTTTAAAGATTCTAATTTTTTCCACCTTCTCTTTACCCATCTTAGTTTCTTGAACAAAAATGATATCAGGTTTGTGGTCTCTTACCAAATTCCTAAGAATGTCTTATTTATGAGGGGCATTCAACCCTCTTATGTTCCATGAAATGAGCTTCATTTCTTTACCAAAGTACAAACTCCCTAGATAGTAAGTTGCTTACCATCTGCAATGTCCTTTTTGCTTTCCCTCTCTCTGATTTCTTTGTTGGTATATCTTCCTTGAGACTTTTTGTGAGATCCAACATCCACTTTTAGCTTGGATCGCCCATCTGCTTTACTTCAAGTGGTAACTCCCTTGCAGCCTGGAGTAGCAGGTTCCATTTTCTTCCATTTCTTTTTTTGTTTCTTCCCTTTTTGAATAGTCCAGATTCAATTTCCATCAGTAGGTTCTTCTCTAGCAATAGGATCTTCATCACTACATCCTAAAAGGGTATCAGGAACAAAAGATGAGTCATCTTCATCAATTTTTAGATCTTCAACAAAAACTTTATCCACCGAAGGTCCTATCTTAGACACCTCTTCCAGAATAGGAACCAACACCACCATTGGGACCGAGTCCTCATCAGAAAGACCCACACCCACTAATTTATCAGGGGTTTCAGAAGAAATAGGGATCTTCTAGATATTCTCATTAGAGACAGCCTCCTTATTGGAAATAGCAACCAAGTCTGACACATGTGATACTGATTCTGCTATTTCACCCTCCTCCAAAATCAGAGTAGTGTAAGAATCCACTTTCTCCATCAAAGCTTCATTATTACTGCTATTGTCACCTTTGACCTCCTTCCAGACTTGTCTAGTTGTTTTTTTAGGTTCTGAATCTGTTGGAGGAGAAACCTTAGGATTTTTCTTTGGGCAATGTTTCACCCAGTGGCACATTTTGTGATAGAAAAAGTAGGCAAACAGAAGCGATTCGAAAGTCACCTCCTATTTACACTAACCCAATTTAGAGTTTATATTGATAACTAAGGGAAGATTGTCAAATTGACCAATATTAAAGTAGATCCTAGCAAAGACAAGTCTGGACTTGGCTGTTGTCATAGGATCAACTGAAATGAGTTCTCCTCCAAATGAAGAAGCTAAGCCTTTGAAAACCCCCTCATTCCAATATTTTTAGAGGCAACCCAGGAAACCTAACCTAGACCGGAGTTGCCATAAAAAAATTATCAGAGTAGTTCCAGTTAGGAGTCCATTTGTGAAAGGCAACAACCGTTCTACCAAACATCCAAGGACCCCCACACAAAACATAGTCATGATCTTCCTTATTTGAAAAATAAAAAGAAAGAAAGCCTTTAGGAAGGGTTGCGATGTCCACATGACCTTTCAATGCCCATTTTTTTTTAACAAAAGTTCTAACCACCTCAATATTGGATGTGGACCTAGAAATTTACCAACCAGTGTGAATTCCATGGCTAAAATAGATCGATCCACCATAGTGTCTGGAACAAAAATAGCAACTTCTCCTTCTTGAAGAAATGCCTGAACTGATTCTTTAGAGGACGTAGTTTCTTTCTCCTTTCTCACTCCCACTAAATCTGACCACTTTTTTGGACTATGAGGGTTGACTTTAGCATCGAAAGATCTAGATATGTCTTTTGACCCCACTTGTGGGTCCTTTGAAGGAATAGCCTCAACATTCAACACCTTAGAAGTTGGACTGGGCCCTTCTCCTAGCACAGCTTTACACTCAGGTGAAGCCCCATTTGATGTTGCCTTTGAGGAGGTACCCATGACACCCCTACCCAGGAAAGGAATCCCCTGTCCCAACAAAGAGGAATTTGACACCTGAAGTGCTAGATCTAGTCCTGGTGAGGAAGGCATCCCTAGTACCAAAGGCCCCTCATTAGTACGATGGCTAGAACTAGGACCAACAGCCACACCACCATGATCCTACCCATAGTTTGAATCCACACCTTTCTCGCTCAAAGTCTCTCATCTCCCACTCGAATCCTCTCCCATCCTCAAGTATTAATGATTAATGACTTAAGTTTTTATAAGGATTCATTTGAAAACAAATCGAGGTTACTGATTCACCCCTCCCCTCTCAGTAGCTCACCTTTCCATAATCCCAATAATTGGTATTAGAGCCAATTCTATTATTGAGAAAGTTTAATCATTGAAGATGAAAAGATCTTAGAGATGGAAAGGTATAAGATCGATAAGATTATTGAAAATCAGAAATTGGAGATGTAGATTCTCATGAAACATCTTAAGGATGCCAAAGAAAAACTGAGATAGTCACTAATCAAAATAAAGGAATTGGCATTTTGGCACAATGAGACTGATTATCAAGAAGAATAGATAGAAGAATTATTTGAAGGATCTGGAAGCATATCTAATGCATCTAGAGGAACTATATCAGATTTGTTTCAAAATAATCAACACCTTAATGATCAAGTAAAAGCACTAAAAATTGGACAAGAGACTCAAATGGTGAAAATGATTGATGTCATGAACAATTCAAGATAGGCTAGAGAAGAAAGGAATTTGTCTATTGAAGATATAAGACAAATGACAAAAAAGTTGGAAGAGAAAGAATCTGAAATACTAAAGCTTATCAAGCATCACTTTGAAATATCAAATCAAATGGTTTTCATGAGTCATGAAGTCAACTGAGTAAACAATGATTTTGCTAGGAGATTGGAATATATTGGTGAATTAAGGGAAGATAATGAAAGAATGAAGAATGAAGTAAAAATTTAACAAAAACATAATGAGATGATAATGAAAAATGAAGAAAGTACCAAAAGGATGGATGAATTCCTAAATCATCAGAGAAGACTGGACAACACCATTGCTTTAGGTTATACCGAGTGGGGAGAGTCATCAAAACAAGATGAACAAAGGAATGCTTATGAAAATCCAAGGCCAAACAAGCTCTCATGCTATCACTATGGAAAACTAGGTCACACATCGAATGTCTGCAGAAGAAAAGGAAAAGGTATTCCTAACGCTACTCCTAAATTTGATGGTTATTGTTAGAATTAGTAATCATTTCTTGGTTGTTTTATTTAATTTGAGGATAAACCAAGGTATCCTCAGTTTATTTATTTTAGGATATTCCTAAATCAATCTCTACATGGAATTTTGTCCTCTAGTCCAAGTGGGAGGACAACTCATATTTTGTTTAATAAGGAAAATAGGCTATTCCTCCTTATGAGGATGCTCACACTTGGAACACACCTAGTATGAATGTGTCACTCATACACATAGGGAGTTACATGAAAACTCATTCACTCATCTCTACTTAAGAGATGTTTCTCCACACACTTGCCACTAATTTTCTCACAATTCCTACAAATAATTTCTCTCCTCTTACATAGTAGTTCTATCATTTTGTATTGAGCTTCTTTCTCATATTTTTTTTCTCTCTCTCTCTCTCTCTCTTTAGGATTTTCATGCCTCATTCATAGTACACAAAGGGATTTTTCTTTTCTTTTCCCCTTACAAAAATCTCTTGGCTCTTGTTGGCTTCTTGGAGTATTATCTTGGTTTTGGTGTTTCATCTTGCAACTCTCTCACATTTTGTTTATGGTAAAATCCTTCTTGCACTTCACTTTCTTGGATTATCTTTTTGATCTTGTTTCCATTATTTTATTACTTCTAAAATGGTATCAGAGCTAGCTACTAATCCTTGTTTAAGTGTTTTGTAGGAAGGTGACATTCAAAGGAGCAAGCTTTTTCATGTTTTCTCTTATAGATCTTATATATTTTTTTGCAACTCTAACTTGTTTATTTCTTAATTTTGTTTCTCTCTAACCCTCTTTGGAAGGCTTGACGCTAGAGAGTAACTTCTTTTTTTAGTTTTTTTTGGGTTTGGTCTATTCACCACCAAATCCATCTCCTCTTTTAGTAGTTTTATTTTTTTTTGCAAGCACTAATCTAATATTTCTTGCAGGTTTCATTTAACTTTTCATATTCAGTTTTCTAAAACTTTGTGTATGCAGGTTATTTCATTTTTTTGTAGGCATATCTCCATAAGTTTATTCTCTATTTATCTAATCTCTATTGATTTAATCCTTGTGCATGCATAGTTTCTCTAACCTTTGTTTGTAGGATTCAATCTATTTACCCTATTCAATTTTTTTTAATCCCTTGCATGCAGGGTATTTTATTTGAGAATTTCAAAGCCTTCTATTTGCTGCAAACTTGAAAAGAAGAAAAGATCTATATTATTTAATATTCAAAATAAAGAAAATTTATAGTCATTCAATCTAATCTATATCTGATTTCATAATCTTTGTTTATCTTATCTCTATTTCTCTACCTTTTGTTATATTTTGTGTATTATTCATTTCATTCTATTTATAAACTATTGTTTAAATCCACTCTGTTTAATATAAATTTCTCCTTGCGTTACCCTCGTCCATCTCTCTCCTTATGTACTCTATGTTTTGGTTAATTCATTGTAAAAAAGAAACATATAGATTTTCATTGATTCCTTATGTGCAGCCTACACACTTATAATACCTTGTATTATCTTCTTTTAAATCATTATTTTTTTTTATCTCTCTACTTGATATATCCTAGCTACCTTGTGCAACCTTAATATATTCATAGTTTTCCATCTTGTTTTCTTTCACTATTGTTGTCTTCATTTCTTCTACCTTGATTCCTTGTTGTGTGACTCATTGCAGCTACCTTGGTATCCCTCCTTGTTGCGCGAGCAACCCCTGTCTTCACTGTATCTTCTCTTTACAGCTACCTTGCTTCTACCTTGGCTCCTTACTAGTTGAGAATTCTTTGACTTCTCCCAGTGTGAGCTTTCTTAATGCGCAACCTTGCATTACATTAGTGCACAACCTTCACTTCTTCTACGTAGCCCTTCTTTCAGTTTAGTCTATTGTTTCATACAAGATTCCTTGGTTTCTCATTCATAGGAAGAAAGACATAATTTAAGGTATATTACATGTAGCTGGAGATTCAAACACGTTGCCTTCATAGCATTGTGAATCATTCCATTTCTAGCTTTTGGTAAGTTTTTTTAAACTTTACCTTGACTGTTGCGTGATTCTCTTGGAGAAAGTATTTTTGATTTAAAGTTAAGCAAATTAAGAAAGTAAATCCTTGTTCAAGCATCTGCAGGAAAGGCCAGGCTTATTTTTGGCAAATTATCTTACTTCCCTGCATGGTCATCTTGTTTGGCTGCATCTGGCATTTAACCTCTACATATTCACTATAGTGTGGTTAATTAAATCTTATTTTAGCATGGTCTCTGATTTGTGCTTTGCTGATTCCTCTATATTAAATTAGTCTCTGGCTATTTTCAGCTTAGTATTTAAGCTTTTTTGACTACTTTTTAAGTCTATTTGACCATTTTTTAAAAATTTATTTTCTTAAATCTGAAAGATAATTTCATCTTATTTTTAAATGTTATCTTGTTTTTTAAATTAGTTTATTATATTGATACTAATGTAGATTCATTTTGTTAACTTTCAATTCAATTTGTCTTATCTATTCTAGTGTACATTTAACAAAAGCATTTAAATTATTATTAATTTTTTTATCAATTTGTATAAACAAAGCTAAATTAACATTATTACATTGTTCATTATACTTTTATATTCATGATTATAATCTTAATTCTAATTTTAATCAATTTATCTCCTTTATTTTAAAACATTTAATAAAATTTAATTTTTTTAAAGAATTCAATTTGTTTTATTCAAAGCTTCTTAACCTTAGAGTAAATTGTTTTTTTCTTGTTCTTTAACATTAGATATTCCTTGTATCTCACTTTGATAAGGTTAATTTAATCATTTAATTAGTTAATCATGTCTACCCTAATTCTAGAAATCAAGTTAAATAGCTCTAACTATCATCAATGGAAAACATACATCTCATTTATATTTTGTTTTAAACATTTACTCCAAGTTTCTATGGATGCCACTACTGAACCAGCTGCCTCTATTGCTCAAATTGTCAAAGATGCATGGCAAGTTCAAAGTGAAGAAGCTCTTGGTCTAATTGGTCTTTTGGTTATTCCTAACTTATATGTATTGATTGGACATTGCACTAAAGCTCATCCAGCGTGGGCCATTTTGCAACAAACCTATGATAGCTCCACCCAATAATGTAAGATTCAGCTCCAAGACAACTTGGAAGACCTCAAGTATATTGACTTTAAATCCATGGATGAATTTTTATTAAATTTGATGATATCAAAACTCAATTAAATGGTGTGAATGTTACTTTAAGTGATATTAGACTAATTACTATTATTCTCAGGAAGTGTCTTCCTAAAGAGTTTCAACAATTTATTACTAACATTCATTCACAACTTGCTATTCCTACTTTAGATCCTCAGTTAACTTATGACATATTTTAAAATCTTTTATGTCAAGAGGAAGCTAAGTTATTGCAATTTGGTACTCTTAGATCTTTTGAACATGCTTTTGTGTCTAAGCATCAAAATCAACATAATAGATCTCATAATCATAATTCTTCTCGTAATAATTATACTTCTTCTCATAATCATCATAATTCTCATAATTATAATCAGCATAACAATAATAATCCTCATAAAAATAATAATAATCATAATAACAATATATTTAACTCTAGGTCCTCATATAACAATAATGCTAATTACAATAATAATAATTATTATAATAATCAACAAAATAAGAAACCTCATTGTACTTATTGCAAAAAAGATGGTCACCTAGCTAATGTTTGTTTTCAAAAGCAAAATGATAAGAAGCCTATGAATAACAATAATCAAAATAACTTCAAATCTCAAGGTAATCAATCTCGTCATGCCTTTACTGCTTGTTTTAAAGCTTCTCATGCCTTAGAATGGATTATTGATAGTGGAGCTTCTCAGCATGTTACATCTCATAAAGATGTGTTTTATTCTTTTCAATTTGATAAAACAAATATTCCTATTCAATTATCTAATAATCATAGTTGCAAAGTTGATGGATTTGGTGATGTTAATGTTCCAAATGGAAAATTACACAATGCTCTTTATGTTCCCGAGTTTAAATCCAATCTTCTTTCAGTTGCTCAATTATGCCAAGATTACAAAGTTGAATTTTATAAGGATGTGTTACATTATTGATCCTAAGAATGATCATGTTGTTTCTAATTCTAAGTTGGATCATGATAATTTGTTTAATTTTTATAAGTTTGCCTCATAATAGTACTCTTTGAAAGTTAATATTGATTTCAATGTATGGCATGAAAGGCTTCACCATTTGAATTCTGATTATATTTCTAGATTGCTCAAATCTAACATGGTTTAAGGATTACCACATATTGTTCCATCTAAAATCACAAGGTGCATGAGGGGAAAAATGAAAAGGGATCCCTTTCCTTATGGTTCTTCATGGATGGCATCTCATAAGTTGCATTTGATTCATAGTGACCTTTTGGGACAAATGGAGAACACCTCCATTGAAGGTTCAAAGTATGCTCTTACCTTTGTTGATGACTTTACTAGAAGAATTTGGATCTATTCATGGCATAATAAAGATCAAGTTCTTGATATATTTTCTAAATTTCATATGTTTGTGGAAAGGCAATCAGGTTCTAATCTTCAAATCCTTATAACAGATAATGGTACACCGAATATGTTAACAATGCATTTCATTCTTTTTTGAGATCTTTTGGTATAAAACATGAGCTTACTGTTCCTTATACACCACAACAAAATAGTGTGGCAGAAAGGAAGAATAGAACTATTTTGGAAATGGATAGATGTATGTTGCATGCAAAAAATATTTTTTACAAGTTATGGGCTGAAGCAATGGCTTGTGTCACTTATCTTCTTAATTGAAATCCTACTCAAGCTTTGCAAGATATAACTCCCGAGGAAGCGTGGTCTGGTAGAAAACCAAATTTACAACATTTGAGAATTTTTGGATCTATTGCTTATGTTCACACACCCAAACAAAAAAGGAAAAAACTTGATTCTAAATCTTCTCCATTTATCTTTGTTGGGTATGATGAATTTACTAAAGGTTATAGAGTTTATGATCCTACTACTAACAAGGTTCATATTGCAAGAGATGTTTGCATTGCAGAAAATGAAGTCCATGATTTCTCCAAGGTCAAAGATGATGAATTTAAAGGAGGCACTATTGAGGTTGTGGAGGACCAACCTCCTATTCTAAACCCTACTCCTAATGCATCTATTTCTATTCCTACTAGTAATATTAATGATTATGATGATGGTAATAATATATCTGCTCCTCATAGTGATAATGTTGATCATGATGATAATGATACTCATAGTGATATTTCTGTTAATTCTAAGAGAAATCTTAAATGGTTTAAATATTTATTTAATAAAGGTTATGATTATATTGCTAGAATGGGTGGTCTTATACCTAGGATAGGTAATTATTGTAATTATTCTTTGATGTCTTCTCTTATGAACTCTAATGATCCTCAAAAAAATTCTCAAGCTAAAAATAAACCTCATTGGAAAAATGCTATGCAAGAAGAATATGACACTTTATTTTCTAATAATACTTGGGATTTAGTTCCCTTACCTCATGGTAAAAATATAGTTTCATGAGAATGGCTATATAAAACTAAGTTGAATGTCAATAATGAAATTAGTAAGTTTAAAGCTAGGTTAGTAGAAAGAGGTTTCTCTCAAGTTGAAGGATTAGACTATAATGAGACCTTTGCCCCTACTGCAAAAATGCCTACCATTAAAGTAGTTCTTGCTTTGGCTTCTAAAATGAATTGTCCTATTCACCAAATGGATGTTAAAAGTTCTTTTTTAAATGGTGATTTACATGAAGAAATTTATATGCCCCAACCTCCTGATTTTATTAAAGAAGGTCATGAACATCTAGTATGCAAACTAAATAAATCTATTTATGGTTTAAAGAGATCTCCTAGAGAGTGGTATTCCAAAATTAATACGTTCTTTATTTGTCAAGGTTTTGAAAGAAGTAAAAATGATCCTAACTTGTATATCAAGCATATTGAAGATGACATTATTATTATCATTCTTTATGTTGATGATTTGATTCTTACTTCTAGTTCTAACCATTTAATTTATGATATTAAGTTCCAACTTAACTAAAAATTTCAAATGACTGATTTAGGACTTTAACATTATTTCCTAGGAATGCAAATTTGGAAAACCCCTAAGGGTATTTTTATTTCTCAAAGTAAATAAGCTAAAGATCTTCTAGATAAATTTCATATGAATGATGCTAATCATGTTTCAATTCCATGTGAATTAGTAACTAAGTTAATGATAGATATGAAATCTCCATTTATAGATGCTACTCCTTATAGAGAACTTGTAGGTAGTTTAAATTATCTAACTCTCACTAGACCTGATATATCTTTTAGTGTTGGTTTAGTTTCAAGATTCATGTCCAAACCTCAACACACTTCAAAATTGCTAAAATAATACTACAATACATTAAAGGTACTATTAACTTAGGATTATTTTATGATGAAAATTATGATTTATCTTTAAAATGTTTTACTGATTCAGATTTAGGTGGAGACCCCAGTGATGGGAAATCTACTTGTGGGTATTGTTTTTCTCTTGGTTTAGGTACTATATCTTTGAAAACTAAAAAATATCAATATGTTTCTCTATGTTCTAGTGAAGATGAATACAAAATTTGTACTCATGCCTCTAAAGAAGGTTTATGGCTTAGAAGAATACTTGAAGATTTGGGTCTACCTCAACAAGAACCTACACCTTTATTTTGTGACAATCAAAGTGCAATAGCATTGGCAAAGAATCTAGTTTATCATGAAAAGTCCAAGCACATTTCTCTCCACCACCACTTCATTAGAGATAAAATTGAGGAAAATAAAGTGTGCCTCATCTATTGCAAGGGTGGAGATCAAGTTGGAGATATTTTGACAAAATCTCTTTCTAGAGACAAATTTGAATTTCATTGCAAACATTTGGGTTTGATACCCATTGAGGTAATCACCCCAAGTAAATATTAAAGGGGGTGTTAGAATTAGTAATCTTTCCTTGGTTGATTTATTTAATTTGAGGATAAACCAAGGTATCCTCCTTTTATTTATTTTAGGATATTCCTAAAGGAATCTCTACATGTAATTTTGTCCTCTAGTCCAAGTGGGAGGACAACTCATATTTTGTAATTCTTTTAATAAGGAAAATAGGTTATTCCTCCTTATGAGGATGCTCACACTTGGCACACACTTAGTATGAATGTGTTACTGATACACATAGCGAGTTACATACAAACTCCTTCACTCATCTCTACTTAAGAGATGTTTCTCCACACACTTGACATTAATTTTGTCACAATTACTACACACAATTTCTCTCCTCTTACATAGTACTATCATTTTGTATTGAGCTTCTCTCTCTCTCTCTCTCTCTCTCTCTCTCTCTCCATGCCTCATTCATAATACACAAAGGGATATTTTTTTTCTTTTCCCTTTACAAAAATCTCTTGGCTCTTATTGGATTCTTGGAGTATTATCTTGGTTTTGGTGCTTGATTTTTCAATTCTCTCACATTTGGTTTATGGTAAAATCATTCTTGCACTTCACTTTCTTGGACAATCTTTTTGATCTTGTTTCCATTCTTTTATTACTTCTAACAGTTATTGTTATAATCGCAACAAGTGTGGACATAAAGCATATGAGTGTAGATAAAAGTTGAATAATTCAACTAAGAGACACTACATGGAAAAACACTATTGTGCTTGCAACATGTGTGGACATATATCATAGGAATGTAGGAAAAAGATGAAACAATTTTGGAAACTGAAAAGACAAAACAACACCTATCAACTGAGAAGGCAAGGTAACTCTTATACTTGGGATTACAACACTTCGGTTAATTGCACAACATGTGGTACGTATGGTCATATTGTAGAAAATTTTATGAGATTACACTGGAGAGGAAAATCTAGAAACTGAAAAAATTCTAGAATGGCATGTCTACACTGACACAAGGTCGGTCATTTAAGTAAAGATTGCAGAGACCGAGCACCAGAACTAAATGATGATATGAATATGAACACCATTGATGGAATGAGAAGGAAAATGATTCAAATATGGATAAGATCAACTAAAGATAAGGGAGGAACAAGATGACACAAGGGAGGATTGGGAGAGGGGCCAAAAGCACACCCTAACCAAATCCACCTTGTAGAGATCACAAGTGGAAGCAACAACACACAAATAGTGAGAGAGAGAATGTAGGTCCTTTCATATATTATCCTCAATTTGATTCATACATGTTGGACTGTAAGGCCTTCCTGGTTTAGGCTAGATATTACAATCAAGTACAAAAGTCCTCCAACATGCAAGGATCTACCAACAATCTCTAATTTTCTATCTTCTATCTTCTCTCCAAAAACTGATTTCCTAAACTCTAACCAAACAACTACATTTACATAAAAGGCTACTGAATCAAGTCAGCCCTCAGTTCCACCATCAATGGAAGGAGTGACCAGATCTAGGTTCACATGCTTCCCAATGATAAATACCAGCATTAAATCCATGACCAAAATTAAATGCACAAGTCAACCTCAATAAAAATCCAAAATAAACAACTCGGTAAGCAAGGAAATTGAGCACAAGACAAGCATCACCAAGCACTAGAAAACTTCACCGAGCACCAAAGAGATAACCGACCAACACCGGTAAACAAAGGAAACCAAACAAAACAGAACCAACTCAGTCAAAGAAGGAACAGAGCAACACAAAAAATTTCAAACATATTTTTGGTGACACAGGATTGCCAAGGACCTGAGATGCTCCTGCATCAGACACCTAGGGTTATTTGAAATGATTCTTTGAATCATGAAACATGTATGATTCAAGCTGTGTCCAACTCAGATTGTGAAATCCAAGAATTGTCTTCAATCAGTCTATTCTTTCACTTTACCAAATATTCCATATACTATTTTCCTCTTGTAATTCTGCCAATTGTTTGCTCCAAAATATGTTCAACTTCTTCCATCTATTTCTTAGGATAATCCATCAGTACTGTCATGTCTTCATCAGGTTTATGATACTCATACAAATCAACAATGTTGAATATAGGTGATATATCCATGTCATCAGGAAAATCAATCTCATATGCATTTCCACCATCAAATTTCCTCAGTATCTTTCAAGGGCCAAAATTCATTTTCAGCTTCCCATATGTTCCAACATGAAATCGGCCTTTCTTCAAATGAATCATTACTTCATCAACGACTGCAAAAGTGTTATGTCTTCTTGATCTATCATCTCTGTCTTTGTATTTCTAATTACTCTTCTCTAGCTTATGTTTCACATCTTCATGTACTCAACAAAATTTACTCCTTCAACACTTCTCTTTCTTTTATTCAGTGCATATGACTACCTCTTAGTTGTATGTCATTTACAATCTCAAAAGGTGTTTTTTCAGTACTCCTATTTATTTAATTATTGTATGCAAACTCTGCTTGTGTCAACACAGAATCCCAATTACGTGGTGTGTCTCCAACTAAATATCTCAAAAGATTTCCCAAACTTCTATTCACAACTTTTGTCTGTCCATTGATTTGTGGGTGAAATGTAGAAATATATTTCAACTCGGTGCCAAACTTTCTCCAAAGGGTCTTCCAAAAGTATCCAACAAATTTACTCTCTCGGTTAGAGATAATACTCTTTAGTAATTCATGCAATCTGACAATTTCCTTAAAGAAAAGATATGATATATGTACTACATCTAATGTCTTTCTACAAGGTATAAAATGAACCATTGTAGAAAATCTATCCACAACAACAAATATAGAATCATTACCTCTTATTGTCTTCAGTAAGCCAAGAACAAAGTCCATACTAATGTCAATCAAAGGTTTCTTTGAAACTGAAATTGGTGTATAAAATCCAGTATTCTGACTTGCTCCTTTTGCGACTTGACAAACTCCACAACTTTTCACAAATTTCTAAACATCTTTATACAACTATGGCCAAAAGTATTTCTTCTTAAGAAAATTCAATGTCTTATCAACACCAAAATGTCCATCTCAACCACTACTATGTTTCTCCTTTATCAAATTAGTTCTCATTGCTCCTCTCGATATACACAACTGAATACCTTTAAACAACATACCTCCTTGAATAAAATATTCATCCCATTTAGTAATCATTTGATCTTGAATAGGTTCTCTACACTTTCTCCACGGCTCAGACAAATTAGGATCAAATTCATAATAATCTCTCATGTCGTCATAGCCAAGAACTTAAGTTTTCATCTCAATCATCAAAGATCTCCTTCTACTCAATACATAAACAACATGGTTAGTGACTCCACTCTTATTCTTTATCCCAAATGTATAACTCGTCAAATACTCAACTCATTTCATGTGTCTCTGATTCAACTTATTTTGACTACCCAAATACTGTAAAACCTTATGATCGTTATACAACACACATTCACTCGGTATCAAATAATGTCTCCATTTCTTCAGTGCTTGAACAATAGCATAGAATTATTGATCATACATAGAGTATTTCCTTTTTGCATCATTCAAATTTTCACTAAAGAAAGCAATATGTTTATCTTCTTGACTCAATATAGCTCCTATTGCACTACCACTTGCATCACATTCCACTTGAAATACCTTATTAAAATCAGGTGATATCAAAATAGGCAATTCAACAACTTTCTGCTTTAGAGTCTCAAAACTTTTATTAGCTCCATGTGTCCACTTGAATTCTCTTTTATCTCTTCTCATAGTCTCAGTCATAGCATTACATATTGAACTGAAATTCCTAATGAACTTTCGGTAAAAGCTTGCCAAACTATGAAATGATCTTACCTCGCTAGAATTCTCAGGTGTAGGCCAATTCAAAATAGCTTCAACCTTTTCAGGATCCATTTTCAAACCATCAGCTGAAATTACAAATCTCAAATACACAATCTCCTCTTTCATGAATGAACACTTTTTCAGATTTATCAACAACTTTTCTTCTTTCAATCTCTGTAATACGTGTTTAACATGTAACAAATTTTCTTCTTTGGTCTTACTAAATATCAGAATATCATCAAGATATACAATCACAAACTTACCCAAGAATTTCTTCAAAACTTCATTCATCAACCTCATAAAAGTACTTGGTGCATTAGTTAAACCAAAAGGCATAACCAACCACTCATACAAACCTTCTTTTGTCTTGAAAGTAGTCTTCCACTCATCACCTTCTTTGATTCTGATATGATGATACCTACTTTTCAAATCAATTTGGTAAAATACTTTTCTCTAGTTAAACTATCAATTATGTCATCCATTCTCGGTATAGGAAACCTATATTTCACTATTATCTTCTTATCATGCCCATAATTTCACTCCAAAAACACACCAAATTTTTTTTAAGGTTAATTAAATCACTAATGTGATGTTTAGTAAAGAAGCACAAGTGTTTACTAAGATCACTAATGGGGTTGCAAATAAGTGGGATAATGGATCCCCTAATCGTAATACCGAGAAGTTGAGGGGAATCTTGACAAGTGATTGGTCAAGTGGGGGTCCACTCTTTCCAAGTGGGCTTGTCAACACCCCTCAATACTGTTTAAACCCTTGTAGTTCAACTATGGGGACTAACTCTAATTTAATTTCAAAAATTAAGTCTATGAAGTTACATCTAAAATGGTTTTTTAAAAAAAGAAGTCTATTTAACATTCCCAACATTAATTAATACCCATGAATTAATCATTTCTTGATAAATTCACTACCACTCTAAGGATTGTACAAAAAATATTTAATTATTTAATTTAAAACCATAAAATGTTATAAATTTCATGATCACATTATCCATAATACGTTATTTACAAAAATAATAATATCAAATCTAGAAATTTAAATGTCCCCTTTAAAAACTAAAAGGCTCATCACAATATTATAAAATCTAACAATTTAATGCCCCACTTATAAGAAAATTAATTGACACATTTCCTTATCATTTTCTACATTTTTTCAAAACAAAAGTCCTCAATTCATTCTTAACTCATGTCACATGTGTTTTATTAATTTATATAATAGTAACCAATATCAACCTTATTATTAATACCACTATTACAAACATATTAACATTGATATTAAATTAAATCTCAAAATAACACCTTAGTTAATATAATAAAAGGAAGCATAGTTATTAATTATATTAGATATATATTAAATCAATTTTATGCATATAAATAAATGATTCTAAATACAAATTTAACTAAATTCCATTCCCACTAAAATAATATCCATTTATTATGTATATAATTTCAAGATTTATTTTCTTTCATTAGAAAACTTATCTCTTAAGCTTAAACTTAAAGTCACATCAGCTTCCTCATATGAGAAGATTCTTGGGAGAGAATGATAAGAAATATGCTCTTATTTAATCCCTTAGTTTTATTTTGTTTAAAGCAACCAATCAGATAAAGGTCTTACTAAAGGAAAGAAAGTGGCTGCACATCTATGTTTATTATTATATTTTTTTTGTTCTCTTTTAGTTTACTCATTCTATTTGGTTTTATTATGCCAAACATGAGATCACACCACGCGGTCAAAATTATCCCATTGCAAAAGAATATATGGTGGTAGTATTAATTGATTTTTTAAGATTTTTAAATTATTTATTTATTGTGAGACAAGATTAAGTCTTTGTCATTCAAGTCAAATGCTTGTCTGACAAAATAAATTATGCCTGCAACATGTATCGCTGAACAAACAGTCTCCATTTTAATATATGTAAATAAATATTTAAAAGAATAACAACTTAATTATTCTAATTAATAATTTAATTATTTTCTATTTAGACAATTCTTTTTAAATTAATAACATTATATAAAATGTTATTTAAATCCAAATTAGTCATTATATTAAATATTATTACTAATAGTAAAACATATTAAAATATAAAAAAACAATGTAACTCGATATAATTTAACATCAATGATTTTTTTCATATCAATAATAATTTAAAAAAACATTAATTTAAAACAATTTAAAACAAACTTAGCAATAAACATTTTTTTATAAAAATTATATATTTAAAGTCCCCTTTGGGACTGGGTACCTTGTCACCGCAGCGGTACCTTTCCTGGCACTGTCATGACAGGGAAGGTACCCTATTGTGGCAAAGGCACTTTCCTGTCATGGTAGGCCCTAGGGAGAGTGGGGACCACCCGCCCCCTCCCATTTATTAAAAGGTTTCTTTTTAAAAAAAAATAAAATTCTTTTCTAACAACTAATTTGCCTGGCAATGACTATTAGTTTTTTTTTTTAGGTTTTTTTTTGTTGTCCTCTTTTTTTTTTCTATTAAAAAGTTTTTATTTAAATATATAATATATTTAGAAGTCCTCTTTTGGGGCCTCCTTGGGTGGCGACCCAGATGGGTCCCACCCAACAGGGCTTGTCCTCAAGTGAACATATTCATATAATTATTTATTTTTTTATTTTTAAAGGTAAGTGGGAAAAAGAATAAAATATTGACTGTGTGTTTTTGGGGAGTGTATGGGAGAATTAATTTTTCTCCCATACAAATTCCAGAGACCTATAGATCTCTTTTTTTTTCCTTCTTCACTTAATTTTTTTTGTTGAGTGTTTGTTTGATTTTTTTCTTTCAAAATTAAGTAAGGTTAATTCCACTAGCATTTGTTTGCACAATAAGCCATATTATTTCCTCAAGCTCTAAAAACAAGTTACAATGATTATTTAATTTAATTATTTTACATACTTTCTCAAATATATCTACAATCATTAAACTCTTAAACTCCTTATTGCTTCCAACATAATTAGAAATTTCATACTACAACAAACAACATGCTATTCAAATGGAACTAAATGATTTTGTATTCAACTTCATGCAAATGCAACACAAGGAGAATTTGCAACTTAAACTAATTTCTTTAATTGGCTCCAAACACAGTCTTTACAATAAATCAAGCAAGCTACTCCCATTTTTTTTCCCATCATCTATGAGATTATTTCTCCATAACAAATTTCATTGCTCTCTAAAATCTTGATATACTTTCCACTATTACAATAAACAATGACAATTGAAGAGAGGTTCATTTACAACATTGCAACAATGAAATTTCCAAATCTTTGCTTTCACTTGACAACCAAATGAAGAACTCTTCCAAGATGTTCTTACAAGAGCCATGGCCTCCATAACCTACAATGAGAAAATAGGATAGACCATGGAGTGCTCACCTCCCAACCTAGGATTCTATGAAGCCACCCCCGAGCTTGGGGAACCACCACATAGACAAGGTTTCACTCTCCAAAAAAACATAATCACAATAACACAATATTCACATTTAAACTCACATCCAAGGCTAAAACAAGTCTCCAAATGACTCATAGATTTGGGGTGAAGGTGGAACCAAACTCAAAAGGAGAAAGCACATTTCAAGAAATACCAGACAAGTCTACTCTTGGCTTCCTCATCATACATCTTACAACAATATCACAAACCCAACAAAACTCCTTATGACCCCCAAGGCTTACAATGCATACAAAACCCTTATGACCCTCAAAATAAAAAAGGAGAAATGGCTACATGGAGCCCATACATCCATGTTTTCTTCCATCTCCTTCCCAAGGAGAGACTCTACACACATGGCTGTCCCAATAATCCCTTCACCCCCAAGGCTACTCTTCCCTCCCAAGGGTGAGTGTGGCCTTGAGAACTCCCTTAAAAACAATACAACACAAACAAAAAACTCAAGAATTAAAAACTTCACATACACAATTTGACAAGACTTGCACAACATCTACCATAATATTTCACATATACAACTACAAATCTTGCAACACAACATACTCTCAACAACAAGAATATAGAGAACACAAAATTACAATACTACATACAAAGAAAATTATCAACTACAAGAGATTTCATGAGGAGCCACCAACCTAAGTCCAAGCTTATGGATGAAATTTGATGAAGAGCCTCCTCTTTCCCTAAGTCTCCTTCCTCCAAATTAGCAATGTCTCTAAGTCTAGAGAGTGGGTGTCAAACTCTTCCAAAAGAAGACTCCCCCATAAAAAGGCCTCCACACACTCTCCTAGGGATATGATCTCACTCTAATTGGATGACCTTCCCAAGCTTCTTATATGGTTTCCAAATATGGATTCCTAAAAAGGTAGTTCAAAAAGGTGGACCAAAGACTTGCCACTTTATTGGATGAAACTCTATCCAAGACCTTGCTTCAAAAGTGGATTTTCGGCCATTTTGAAAATATAAATTTTGGAGGGGTCTTTTGGTCAACATGGGGTTGTCTTAGGAATAAAAATGCCCCTTACCCATAGGTATATCAAGTGGGATTACTAAAAATGGCCCTAACACTTCCCTAGACACCTTTTAAGCCCCCCCAAAACCCATGTGAAGCTCAAATTCGAAATTCAAAGATAAGACATAACCTTAAGCTCCCTAACCAAAGATTTTCATGGGGATTCTTAAGGAGTACTATCCTAGGTTGGTGGGCATCCAATCCCCAAGTGGACATGTCATGGCCACAAGTGAAAACACATGTGTCAAGTGACGCAACAAAAATGACACATCACAAGCCATGTGGCATATCCACTTGGGCATTCTCACATAAATCACATTCACAATTAACATATAAATCAAATACATTCATGCACCATAATTTTATGAATTAAATACAATACAATGATGTTTTTGGCTTCTCACTAGAAGCAACCTTGGCTCGAACTGATATATACAAAATTCTATGCTCTGGTTCCTCGAATTTACCATGGTCTAATTCCCTGCACACTAAAGTCCAACATCAGTAGTCCAAAGAAATATATACATGTAAATTCATAACATTAACGATCAAGATAACTCATCTAAAATATCATAATTCACATGGCATAATCATTCATCTATAACATATATACAACTCATCATGAAATATTCAATTCATCACTAAATTAAGCTTGTAGCATAATCATTGTGCATATAAAATTCAATTGCAATTAAATGTCATCATGACACTCATAAACTTCATCTAAGTAATTAACATTTCAATTCATAATAGGAATCTCATCGTATCATAATCAAATCAAATCTCCATTTCCTAGTTACGTACGTAAGTGTATAAAATCCATCACTTCATCACAACATTCATGACTTAAAATAACCATAAATTAGAATTCATATTTATATCATAAAATATTCATCAATAATTCATCACCTAACATTTAACCCGAAATGAAAAGTACATCTCAACCTAATTAATTTCTTTATTTTCATTTTCCTAACAACTCATATCGAAATAATTTCCCTAATTGCACATCTCAGTATTTCATCTAAATCGATCATCATAATGTCAGTCTTAATGTATCATAAAGTCAACATTGTAATTATAGAGAGCATCATAAAATGTAATGTATTCCGATCTACTAAAATCAAATCTTTGTCAAAAGGGTAAAATATACTAAACTAATCAAAACATTAAGCCAATCACTAGGTCTAATATAACAATAATGGAAATGCTATGACGGGTCTAGGGTGAGGCCTCACACTTCTTGATTTCTTTGGAATCATTATACATTCGCAATTCTCCATTCTTCTTAGGTGCCAATATAGTAGGTACTGCACAAGGACTCAAACATTCTCTGATCAAACCTTTTTGCAATAATTCTTGAATCTGTCAGTTCAATTCTTGATTCTCAATAGGTGTCAACTGATGTGGTTCCTTATTTGGTAAACTAGCTCCAGGGATTAGATCCATACAATGATTAATGCTTCTCTTCAATGGAAAACCATCAGGTACATTATCAAAAATAATTTCACTGTACTCGGTGAGTAAATTATCAATCTCCTCAGGGACACTATCATCTATTTTCTTACTCAGTTTGTTAGGAATCACAACAGAACATACATCATTCTTTTTCAAATCCTTAACAAACTTTCTTCCTTCCACTAAGAAAACTTTCACAGATGTTCAAACATTACTAACAGGTTCTTCAAACAAAGGTAGCAAGATTTGTCTTCTCCCATCAGCCCAAATAGTATATTTATGCAATCTCCCATCATATATAGCATGTCTATCATATTGCCAAGGTCTACCCAACAAAACATGACAACAATCCATAGGCATGATATCATATAACACTTTATCATAGTACTTTCCAATTTTCAAATTCACATAACATAGTTCACTTACTAAGAGTGTATGCTCATCTTTGATCCATGAAATTTGATAGGGCTTCAGATGTTCCAACCTTTTCAACTGCAGCTTTGTGACCATTTCCTCAGATGCCAGATTCTTTGAGCTACCACTGTCAATGATTACCTTCCAAACTTCATCAGAAAATCTACATCTGGTCTTGAACAAAGTTTTCCTTACCAGATCTTCCTTATCACTTTCACTCCAAAGTGCTCTCCTTACCATCAAGTTATTTTCCTTCTCAGGTTCATTTGGTGACTCTTCTTTCTCCAAAGCATTTCTACTATTATCGACCTTCTTACTTGCATGTGTACACTCAAATGATCTATATCCTTCTTCTCCACAATTGTAACAAGTTCCTCAGAAACCACCTCTATTATAACCACCTCGGTAGTTACTACGTCTACCTCTAAATGAACTTTCACCATTCCACTCGGTCTTGCCTTTTATCTAGAGTTGTCTTTTCATGTTCAGATCTACTATTTTCACCATAAGATCTACCTCTTTCTCTATGGAATCTACCACCTCTACCTCTTTGTCTTTTCTCATGTCTCTTATTCAACTTCTCCTCAGCTTTCAATGCAAATTGATAAGCCTCTTCAATGTTCTCCAATTTGACCAAACTGATTTCTTCTTGGATGGAAACTCTCAAACCATTCAGGTATCTAGCAATTCTTTTCACATCATGTCCAGATCTAATATCTAATCTATAAAATTACTTAGTATATTCTTTTACCGAGCTATCTTTCTACCTCAAACTTTGTATTCACCTAACTAGGTTAATTTGATAATTACAAGGTAAGAACTTTCCTCTCAATTTATTCACCATTTTATTCCATACCTTGATTTTTTCTTTTCCTTTCCTCTTTCTATCCAACTACAGATTTTCCCACCACAAGGATGCATGACTTTTCAACTTTGTGCTTGGAATTTTCACCTTCTTTTCCTCAGGTACATTTTCATATTCAAAATACTTTTCCATCTCAGTCATCTAATCCATGAATTCATCAGAATCCAATTTTCCACTAAACTCGGGAGGATTAAAGTGTGGTGTAGACTTCAAATTTGTCAAAGCCTTCAACAATCTTTCGTCACCTTGATCCATCATTGGTGCAGGTTCTACATCAACTTGTTCTTCCTCAATTTCATCATCACTAATATCTTCAAGATGTATTCCTCTTCTTTGGGTTATTTCGACAACTTCTAATCTAGCAACAAGTTATCTCAACATGTCTACCAATCCTAAATCTGCATCTCACCTCCCACAAACCATCTTGAAACCCTCTCAATTGTAGGCAAGATCACAATATGCTACCTCACAAAAATTTAACTATGGCTTGACAAGAAGGAACTCTCAAACCTAGATTCACAAACCTAGATCCAAATCTCACCTCGCTCTAATACCACCTGACACAAGGGAAGATGGGGAGAGGGGCCAAAGGCACACCCTAACCAGATCCACCTTGTAGAGATCACACACGAAAGAAACAATACACAAACAATGAGAGAGAGAATGTAGGTCCTTTTATATATTATCCTCAATTTGATTCATACATGTTAGGCTATAAGGATTTCTCAGTTTAGGCTAGATATTACAATCAAGTACCGAAGTCCTCCAACATGTGAGGATCTGCCAACAATCTCTAATTTTCTATCTTGTATCTAAAACTTGACTCCCTAAACTCTAACCAAACAACTACATTTATACAAGAGGCTACCAAATCAAGTCGGCCTTTAGATCCACAATCAACGGAAGGAATGATCAGATCTAGGTCCACATGCTTTCCAATGATAGATACCATGATTAAATCTATGACCAAAATTAAATGCAGAAGTCAGCCTCAGCAAAAATCTAAAATAAACAACTCGATAAGAAAGGAAATCAAGTGCCAAAGAGATAACCGACTGACACTAGTAAATAAAGGAAACCGAGCAACACCAAACTAACTCGATCAAAGAAGGAACCGAGCAACACATAAAAGTTCAAACATCTTTTTGGTGACACAAGATTTTGAAGGATCTGAGATGCTCATGCATCACAAGCACAATAGTTGGTGACATCTCATCCTTTGGGTTAGGTGATTTTACCACCTCCACCTAAGAAAATCAAGTATGGGAACTAGATTTTTACTTTTTTATATCTTACAATAGTTCCTTATATCTATTGCATGAATACCATATTAGCATGAAATAAGATGTGGTAGGTTGTTATATATTTTTAACATGAAAAGAGTATAGTTGGTAAAGGCATGACCGAGTGAAAGTTTCTTAGTCGGTTAAAGTGATATGGTTAACCAAGTTGAAGAGTCAACCAAGAATTGTTAAGTATTAATCGAGATGAAGTTTCAAAGAAGATAATGGATTTTTTACTGTTAATTAAGTTTTGGTTGGTAAATCATTTAATGCAAAAATTTGAGCGGGAAAAGATTTTTGGGTATAAATACACATTGAGCCAACTCATTTCTTCACACAAAAGACCAGAGTGAAACCATAATGAAATGAGAAATATTTGAGAAAAGATATTTCAATCCATTTACAATGATTTAAGTATTTCATGAGCTATTTGGAAGCAATTCAAGTAAGTTTAAAGAAAACTGATCTATTTACATACAATTTTTGTGAAGCCCTAATTTGTTGAAAATGATGGCATCCTCATCAAAGACTATTTAATCTAAGGGTGATAGTGAGAAGAAGATTACACTAATCAACTCCACAACATATGAAGAACCAAAGTATAAACTGCACCCCGACGTCACATCACAAGTTGATGAGAAAGGCACATTCTCAAGCATACTACCTAGGGTTTTATTGGTACAAGATTGTTGGAAACTTCAATTGAGACAATTGTTGTATTGTCATTGATGTCAAACCTTAACTAGTAAGATAGCTTCTATCTAATAAAGTACTATATCTATTGGTTGATGAAAAGGATTAGATAAAGGGAGATAACAAGAGAACCTAAGGAAAGGTTGAGTTATTTGATACTTCAATGGGTAATTGATTATTTGGCACATTGATATGATAATGTATTATTTACCTAAGTAAGAAGAAAGACTAAAGAAGTAGGATTAATTGAGAAAAAGTGAAGAAATACAGTTTAAGCCAAGTGATGTTAGTGTCAACTAAGTGCTAGTATATGATGAACTACAACTAATTGAATACCTGAATGACTTGAAGATCAGTGATTAGAGATCACCGAGTACAAAAATGACATGTAAGATAATTAAATCAGTCATTATGTTGTCATTGATGTCAACTAGTTTTGATAGTACTTATTATGGTGGTTGCAAACATCTAAACATTTGTAAAAAGGAGAGAATAGATGAAGAACTAAGATATCTGCATGGAGAAAGATGAGGATAAGGAATACCTTGGGTAACTTATTGATGAGTCTATGACTTCATATTGTTTACTTGATTATGTTGCATTAATCTATTATGAAGGAGGAAGAAAAATGTACAAGGCAATGTGGTCAATAAATGAAGCTTTTTACTATACACCGAGCCAATGTAGTGTATACCAAGCAACAATATTAATTGAGTTTGTGTTCTCTAATGCATTTGTTTATTAACCAAGTATGGATGAAAGTGTTAAATGCTTAAGTTTAGCCAACACAAATTGATGAGCTGGAAATTATTATGATTTTGAGATTGAGGATAAAGCTTGCTATAAGATCCATGACTGCCAAAATTTGGAGAAGATCTAAAGGATGGAGTTGTAACGTGTTACTGACACAACCACTAAGGAAGGTTTAAGAGGTAAAATCAATGAAGGAGAATAAGCGGAAAAATATGATGGTTGATATGTAAATGGTTTATCTATCTATATAAGAGATATGATTTTCTTTATTAAAACATGCTGAAAGAAAGAAGACTATAGAGATTTTGCATGAATACTATTTCATGCATGCCTGATCAGACTGGTTGAAGGAGAACCAAACTGTAGAACAATACCGAGCATCAGAGAGCTATTATAAAGTGAAAGTAAGTTGAGGAAGTGAATTGATAAATTGATCAGAGGATTTGTATTGACTTAGAATAGATCTGAACATCTGCAAGTTAAGTTGTATTGTAATTAGATCAACTATTGTTTCAATTTAACTATTGATACAAAAAAATCTCTTAACCAAGTGGACTTAACTGTCTTATGTTATGTCCCTATGTCATTCAATGAATGTACATTATTAACCTATTGACCCCATAGTGAATGTTGGTTGAATGATAACTATTAGTCTTAAATCCTCTAACAAGGTCACACCTAACAATGTGTTTGTAACCTTTAACAGGGTTGGCTCTTCATCGAGCTCACTTCATAAGAGTGAAAATTATTTTGGGTTACCTGTCCCAGGTGTTTTTTTCCTTAACAGGGTTTCCACATTAAATCATTATGTTATGTGTTTCTATGATGATTTCTTTATCGTCATACTTTACATATTGCATATTTTATTAGGTCGATAATCACTATGAGTTAATTGACTGGTAATTGGTAAAGGCACAGACAGTTTAATAGTTTATGTTACCGAGCTGTAGAATTTGTTGAAATTGTTTTGAAAGTTACATCTTTGGATTTGGGACTGTAGGATAACTAATCTAACTGATTCACCCCCCCTTCTCAATTATTCTAACAATTTGTATCAGAGCATTGGTTGCTTGGAACAGAGTTTTAAGGACTTTAGTAGAAAGATCACAAGATGTATAAGAGGGAGGTGCCGAAATTGAACAAGGACAACTTTACTATATGGAAAAGTCAAATGAAACTTCATATATCCAGAATCAGAGATTCTTCCTTACATCTACTTGAAAATGGCTACTTAAAACTACCAACTGGACCTTTGACTCTTGATCAACTGAAAGATCGACATGAACACAACATGACTATGATAGAGATTTTTGCTTCTCTATCTGATGCTGAATTTGAGGATGTCAAAGATTGCATTACTTCAAAGGAAATGTGGGATAAACTTGCTCAAGTCTATGGTGGTGATGTTAATGTCAAGAGAGCCAGATCTGAAAGCCTAAGAGGCAGGTTTGATGATATGAAAATGAAGGAAGGAGAAAACATAGTACAATATACAAACCAAATAAAGGAGGTAGTCAATGCTATCAGAGGATCTAGTGGTGTCATTGATGAAGATACAGTGGTAAGTAAAATTCTAAGAACCTTTTTGCCTTCTTATGCAATTAGAATATCTTCTATACATGAAATGAGGTCTGCACCTGGCAATACTCTTACTCTTGATAGTCTGATTAGTAAGCTAACAACTTTTGAGTTGAACAATTTTGATAATAGTGTTGTACCATCTGTTGAGTCTACTTTCATATCTTCTCTGAAGATCGGTAAGTCTAGTAGTAGACATAATATAAGGAATGACAGTGATAGTAATACTGATGATGAGCTTGATGAAATTGAATCTCTTATGGCCTGGAGATTATCTAAAGGTAAAGGTAGATATAAGGGTAAATTACCTTTAGCATGTTTTAATTGTAAAGAAGTTGGCCATATTGCTGCTAGATTCCCGAATAGGAAAGAGGAAGATAGAAACAAAGATCGATCTGGTGAAGGAAGCTATGGAAGGAGAAACAACAAAAGTTATTGATACTACAAAAGAGACAACCAATATCACAGAGATAAGGGAAAAAAGGTATGTTACTTTGCTGAAGAGAATGATACTGATACCAACATAGATGATGATGTTGAAATAGTATTTGTTGTGATGAAGGATGATTCTGAGGAAGAAGAAAGGTATGTAGAAACAACACTCATTTCTAAAGTTAGAAAAAATGATACTTGGATCATTGATAGTGGTTGTACACATCACATGACTGGTGATGAAGAAAATAATGCTTATTGGGTAAAAGGACTGAATTATAATTTTCTAAGTGTGGCACAACTTAACAACACAGGTCACCGAGTATCTTTTGAAAGAAAGAAGGTAAAGATATTTGATGAAAGTGGAAATCTTGTTGGAATAGGAGGACAATCAAAAGGTAACTTATTTTATCTTGACAATGCTGAGACTTCTTGTTTACTGGTGAAAATGAGGATGCATGGTTATGGCATAAAAGGTTATGTCATGTAAATTTTGATAACATGATTAAGATCACTAGAAAGAAAAAGGTTAGAGGTCTACCTAGCCTAACAAAACTTGATCATGTTATGTGTCATGAATGTCAAAAGGGGAAAATGACAAAATCTAGTTTTAAGAGTAAAGACTATTCAACAAAAAAAAGTATTGGAGTTAGTTCACACTGACCTATGTGGTCCCATGAGAACTCAGAGCTACTATGGAGATAGATATTTTATTATGTTTGTTGATGATTACACTAGATTGATGACTGTAATGTTTTTAAAAGAGAAATCTGAGGCATTTAAAATGTTTAAATGGTACAAAAAAAAAGTAGAAAAAGAAACTGGGAACCAACTAAAATTCTTGAGATCTGATAGAGGTGGTGAGTTTATTTCTAATGAATTCACTAACTATTGTAATGAGAATGGCATAAAAAGACAAGTTTCTGCATCGAGAACACTACAGTAGAATGGGATTGCTGAAAGGAGAAATAGATCAATTGTTGAATGTGCAAGGACACTGATGATAGAAAAGAATGTTGCACAAGTATACTGGAGAGAGGTAGTTAACACAACTGTATATGTTCTAAACTGAGTACAATTAAAGAAAGACACAAAAAAAACACCCTACGAGTTATGGTTTGGTGACACACTGAGTGTAAGTTACTTTAGAATTATTGGTAGTAAATGTTTTATTTCGAAAGATGATAGGAATGGGAAATTTTACTCTAAAGGGGATGAGGGAATATTTCTTGGATATTCTACTAAAATTAAAGCTTACAAGTGTCTAAATAAGGTTACTAATAAGATGATTGAAAGTGCTAATGTCAGAGTTGAAGAATTTGATGATAAAAATGATGAAGAAAGCACTAAGGAGCCAAAAGACTATGGTAGATTCACTTATATTGAGCATCCAGAGTACCTACCGAAGCCACAGGCTAAGTTGACCGAGCATCAGGAAAATAACACTAAGGAATAATGCAGGGAAACTGAGGAAAAGGAAGAAGCTACCGAACAAGGAAATGAACTTGAATAGAATGAAGAACAAAGGAGAGATCAAGTGCTAGCAATATTTTTCAGAAGGCATCATCCTAAGAACCACATCATTGGAGATAGGGAAGCTGGGATACTGACAAGAAGTAAGTTAATACATAATGTATGCTTAGTTTGTGATTTTAAACCGAAGAATGTTAAGGTTGCACTTGAGAATGATGAATGGATAAATGCTATGAATGAAGAGATAGAAAAAATTGAGAAAAATAAGATATGGACCTTAGTACCTAGACCGAAAGATAAGAATGTTATCGGTACTAAATGTATTTTCAAAAACAAGATGAATGAAAATGGAGAGGTTACAAGAAACAAAGCTAGACTTTTTTGTAAGGGATATGCACAGGAAGAAGGTATTGATTATGGTGAAACCTTTGCACCTATTGCTAGACTAGAAGGAGTCCACATGTTACTTGCATATGTTGCACATAAGAAATTTAAAGTCTATCAAATGGATGTTAAGTCTTCTTTTTTGAATGGAATAATAGAAGAGGAGGTCTACATAGAACAACCATAAGGTTTGTTGATCCAAATTAGAAAGACATGGTATGTAGACTACACAAAGCTTTATATGGTTTAAAGCAAGTGCCAAGAGCCTGGTAAAGGTTGCATACTTATCTTTTAAGTATTGGTTTTGTAAGAACTAGTGAAAACAATAATTTATACATGAAAGGAGGATCTGATGATACTATTTTGATTGCTGAAATATTTGTGGATGATATAATATTTGGAAGATAAGATCATATTTGTAAATCATTTTCAGATGAGATGAGAAATGAATTTGAAATGTCTATGTTTGGAGAGATTAAATTATTTCTACACTTGCAGGTTATTCAACAGAATGATGGAATTTTCATCACACAATCAAAGTACATAAATGAAGTATTGAGAACATTTGACATGGAAGATGATAAACCAGTTGGAACACAGATGGTCACATGATGAAAATTAACAAAAGATGATGAATCTATAGAGGTAAACTAGACATTGTACTGATCTATGATTGGTAAACTGATGTATATAGTACACAATAGGCCAGATATTGCACATGTAGTGGGGATTAATGCTAGATTTTCTACCAATCCAAAGGATTCACATATGGTTGCAGTGAAAAGAATCTTGAGATACCTGAAGAAAATAGAGGAATATGGATTATGGTATCCTAAGGAAGGAAAATTTGAACTAAGAGTCTACACCGACGTAGATTGGGCTGGAAATATAAATGATAGAAAGAGCACAACCAGAGGAGCATTTTTATTTGTTGAAAGACTCGTTACTTGGAAAAGTAAGAAACAACCTTGTATTTCTCAGTCTACTACCAAAGTAGAGTATGTTGCTGCTTCTAGAAAAATTTCAAACATTTCTTATATCAAACAAGTGTTGGAAGGGATGAATGAGGTAATCATTGAGTTGGTGATTATATATTGTGACAACACTAGTGAAATAAATATTTCTAAGAATCCTAGAATGCATTCAAAGACAAATCACATTTATATTAAGTATCACTACTTAAGAGAACAAGTACAGGAGAAGCAAGTCAAACTAGAATACTTTACATCAAAGGAGCAACTTGCTAATATTTTTACCAAGCCTCTACTGAAGGACAATGGATAATGGATAATGTCTAATATTGTGAAAGATTTGAGGAACTAGAATACAGAATTGACATATCAGTATACTGAGATACATTATCTATAGTGAACAAAAGAGAGTTACTTGGCTATTGTAGAGCTGTATGTTTTATGTTTTTCTTTCGCATTATTGTCAAAGGGAGAGATAAACAATATGATAGATAAATAGAGAGCTCAATGAAATATCTATCTAAGGGAGAGATAATCTGAGAAAGTCAGGGAGAGATTTGAAGATTTGTTGCTAAGAACAGAAGGAATCGAGAGTTGAAAAGATCAAATCCACTGAGGAAAGTCTACACTTGTAACACTATTATGTAACATAGTGATTAAACATATTAAAAATCAAGCTAGGGAGAGCTTACCGAGCTACAAAATTTACTCACATAGTTGTAGAATACATGTTTGGTATGTGTATGGCATATTTTCATATTGCTTGTGTTTCCATCAATGCCAAAGGGAGAGATTGATGAACTACAACTGATTGAATACCTAAATGACTTGAAGATCTGTGATTAGAGATCACTGAGTACTAAAATGATATGTAAGATAATTAAATTAGTCATTATGTTGTCATTGATGTCAACTAGTTTTGACAATACTTATCATGGTGGTTGCAAACATCTAAACATCTGTAAAGAGGAGAGAAGAGATGAAGAACTAAGATATCTACATGGAGAAAGATGGGGAGAAGGAATACTTTGGATAACTTATTGATGAGTCTATGACTTAATATTGTTGACTTGACTATGTTGCATTAATCTATTATGAAGGAGGAAGAAAAATGTACAAGGCAATATGGTTGGTAAATGAAGGACTTTAGTATACACTGAAATAGTGTAGTGTATACTGAGTGATAGTATTAACTGAGCTTGTGTTCACCGATGCATTTGTTTGTTAACCAAGTATGGATGAAAGTATTAAATGCTTAAGTTTATCTGACAGAAATTGATGAGCTGGAAATTGCTCTGATTTTGAGATTGAGGATAAAGTTTGTTATAACATCCACGGCTGACAAAATTTGAAGAAGATCTAAAGGATGGAATTGAAACATGTTACTGACACAACCGTCGAGGAAGGTTTAAGAGTAAAAATCAATGAAGGAGAATAAGCAAGAAAATATGATGGTTGATATGAAAATGGTTTATTTGTATATATAAGAGATATGAGTTTCTTTATTGAAACATGCTAGAAGAAAGAAGACTATAGAGATTTTGCATGGATACAGTTTCATGCATGCTTGATCAGACTGGTTGAAGGAGAACCAAATTGCAGAACATTACTGAGCATCAGAGAGCTATTACAAAGTGAAAGTAAGTTAAGGAAGTGAATTGATATATTGATTAGAGGATTTGTATGGGTTTAGAATAGATCTATACATCTGCAAGTTAAGTTGTATTGTAATCAAATCAACTCATATTTTAGTTTAACCTTTGATAAAAAAAAAGATCTTAAAGAAGTGGACTTAAGCATCTTATGTTATGCCCCTATGTCATTCAATGAATGTACATTGTTATCCTATCAACCCCATAGTGAATGAAGGTTGAACGATAACTATTTGTCTTAAATCCTCTAATAAGGTCACACCTAATAGTGTGTTTATAACCTTTAATAAGGTTGGCTCTTCACCGAGCTCACTTCAGAAGATTGAAAATTATTTTGGGTTACCGTTCCTAGGTGGTTTTTCCCTTAACAAGGTTTTCACGTTAAATCATTGTGTTATGTGTTTCTATGATCATTTCTTTATTGTCATACTTTACATACTGCATATTTTATTTGGGCAGTAATCACTGTGAGTTAAATGACTGGTAATCGGTAAAGGCATAGACAGTTTAATAGTTTATGTTACCGAGCTATCAAATTTGTTGAAATTGTTTTTTAATCTTAATCATATATGAGTTAGGATATATTTGTAATATAATAAGTGAGGTTATATTTATAATAAATATATATTCTTATAATAAATAAATCATAAACATACATTTGTAATTTAGTGTCATATAGGTTTCCTAGTAAATCTTATTCACATATATCCGAACACATGCATGAATAAGATTTATTAAAAAACATATATGACAATATAAAATACTAAATACACATATATGTTTATGAGTTATTTATTATAAATAGTTACATAGAGGTGCTATACAATGAGGAATTATTTTATATATATATATATATATATATATATATATATATATATATATATCTTAGAAAGTAAAGTCCACCAAGATAATTGAGAGGGGGAGGGTGAATCAGTTATCAGATAATTATAAATTTTATCATATTCAACAGCATTAAACCATATAAGCAATATAATTACCAACTATTGAAAGATATTCATACATAATAACACAATGACACAAGATATGTTGACTAGGGAACCTCTTGATCAAAGAGTAAACCCTTGTGGGAATGATGCCCCAAAAAAATGAACTAATATGAATATTCCTTGTGAAAGGATGGACTTTTTTAGGAGTCTTATGAAATACATTCAGTACATATGAATCCCTGTTAGGAGATTTTGAATCCCTGTTAAAAGATTCTAACCGTGTTAAGAGTTATGAAAGACAGAAGGACCCACCGCCCAAACAGCTTCAGGGTAAGATCATTGAACATGCTATCCAAATAATCTTTGCATTACTCAAAAAAATAATATGTTACCTCTTCTCTAACTGTGCCAAACCACACTCACTTTTACATCAGATCTCAATTTCAAATCTCTGTACCTCGCATGTCTTCCTTCACAAATTCTCTTTCATACTTAGCTCTTTTCTTCACTTCATGCATACAACATCACACACAATTGCTACTTCCATATCGCAACAAATTACTTACACACTACAACAAGGAAATACATTCCTTCCTTTATACTACACTCAAATAATTACAAATGAGTGGGTATACAATTACAATATAAAAGTTTCCACATGCTACACCAAAATTACACAAAACTGTCGACTTCCAAATATAATAAATCTTCACTCATGTGACCTCAAAGTCTACACTATCATCCATGTCACTATCAATGTGTCTTCAACTTCCCTTTAACTATGCAAAACCAAATTCCATTCCGATAAGGAGATATCATCTGATTTCCACAAACCGCTACTCAGGAACACTGCCTGAATACTACTTCCACCAAAATGATCATAACTTTCGTGAATAAATGAATTACTATTTGTGCTCTTAAACATATACATATAGCATATCAAAGAGTATATCCTTAACATCTCATAGCTCCAACTATAATAACCCATGTGCGCTAATCCAAACTCTGTCTGCTTCTCTGCAAGTCTTCGGTAAATCACTGTGTTGACATAAATGACAATCATAGTCATGAATGCAATAAAAACTGCTACAGAATGGCTGCCAAACATTTAACATTCATTCCTAACAATCTCCCCCATTGGCATTGACAGCAACATAGATGAAAAACATCCAATATTCCAAAAATCTAATACTACAACATTGCTTCTTCAAATCCTCTTCATCAACCAAATCTTGCTTCATTATCCTATTTAGTTCTCTCCAACAGATGTCTCAGATTGTTTTTTATGTATACTTCTCCCCCATTGACATCAATGACAAAAATTTCATCGCTATGTCAACAACAACTCAATGTCAAAAGACACTTTTTCATAAAATACATTTACTAGAGTCCTCATGACTCAGCTTAGATACACATACTCCCCCATAGAGGAAGTACCGACATCTAGTCCAGAAGAAAGATAAGGCTCATATACCATTGGATGGATGCAACCAACTGCATCACTTCTCAAAAGTGGGATGGGGCATAACCCCAAGCATACCTCGTAGATACTCAAATGTATCCTTAGGCAAAGGCTTTGTGAATATATCTACTATCTTCTCCTTTCTACTTATGTGCTCAAGTTTGACTTCTTTTTCAGCAACTTTCTCTCTTACAACATGATACTTAATCTCTATATGCTTTGTCTTAGAATGTAAAATAGGATTCTTAGATATACTAACTATACTGGTGTTGTCACAATGTATGAAAACAAGCTCAACAAATTTTATTCCTATATCCTTCAACATTTGCTTCATCCAAATTATCTGGTTACAATTGTTTGCTGCTACTACATATTCTACTTCTTCTATGCTTTGTGAGATACAATTCTACTTCTTTCTTAGCCAAGAAACTAATCTTCCTCCAAGGAAAAATGCTCCACCACTGGTGCTTTTCTTATCATCAACACTACCTCCCCAATCAGCATCTATATATGCACATAGGGTAAAATCATTAGATTTGTCATACCATAATCCATAGTCCATTGTGCCTCTTAAATATCTCAATATCCTCTTTACTGCAATATAATGTGATTCTCTAGGTTCAGCTTGAAATCTTGCTACAATTCCAATTGAGTGTGATATATTAGGTCTTGTATGAGTCAAATACTACAATCCTCCAATCATAGATCTGTATTTTTTCTGTTCTACTGCAGGAGTCTCATCTATGCTAGATAACTTATGTCTGGTCACCATAGGTGTTCCAACTAGTTTACAATTCTCCATTCCAAATCTTTTCAACAAGTCATCCAAGTACTTTGTTTGACTTACAAAGATACCATCATTGTTTTGTGTTATCTATAATCCCAAAAAGTATTTCATCTCACCAATCATACTCAGTTCAAATTCAGTCTTCATTTCATCCACAAATTTGTCACTAGCTTCATCTTCTCCTCCAAAGATAATGTCATCAACAAAGATAACTATAACTAACAAACCATTTTCAATTTCTTTTGTGTACAGATTGCTATCAGCTGTTCCTTTTGTAAATCCCAATTTTAACAAATAATTATCTAGTCCTGCATACCAAGTTTTAGGTGCTTGTTTAAGTCCATATAAAGCTTTCTTCAATTTACATACCATTTCTCCTTCCTGAGTTAAAGGAAAACCTTCAGGCTGCTCAATGTAGACTTCTTCCAATTCTCCATTCAAAAATGTTGACTTCACATTCATCTGATATACTTTGAATTTCTTATAAACTGCATATGTCAAAAACATTCTTACTACTTCAATTCTTGCAATAGGTGCAAAGGTTTCTTCATAGTCAATTCCTTCTTGTTGTGAGTAACCCTTACATACCAATCTTTCTTTATTTCTTACTACTTCTCCTTGTTCATTCATCTTGTTTCTGAATACCTATTTAGTTCCAATAACATTCTTGTCTTTAGGTCTAGGGACCAATTCCCATGTCTTATTCTTTTCAATCTGATCTAGTTCTTCTTTCATAGCATTAGTCCAACTTTCATCTTCACAAGCTTCATTAGTAGTCTTAGGTTCAATTTGAGAAATCAAACATAAATGTTCTTGTTCCTTATTTCAAGTGAGAACTCCTTTTTTGATGCTCCCAATAATCTATTCAAAAGGATGATTTCTTAACAAACTCTTGCTAGGTGTCACTATCTCAGATCTTTCTTCAGATGTAGGTTCTTCACTATGGCTTCAATTCAAAAAATCACTATCAGTTTCATAAAATAATTCAGTACGTCCATTGTTAGGTTTAGGATGAGCTTCTTCATTAGATTCATAATCAAGCATTCTTTCCTAAATTTTGAACTTTTCATCAACTTTAACATTTGCGCTTTCAACAATAGTCTTAGTTCTTTTATTGAAACATCTATATGATTTTCTTTTCAAAGAATATCCAAGAAATATACCTTCATCACTTCTAGGATCAAACTTTCCAATATCATCATCTCTCTTTATATAACATTTGCTTCCAAAAATTCTAAAATACTTAACTGAGGGTGCATGTCGAAACCATAATTCATAAGGTGTCTTGTCTGTGTCTGCCCTGATTTGTACTTTGTTGATTGTATACACTATTGTGTTCACTACTTCTCTCCAGAATATCTTTGCCAAATCATTTTCAAACAACATAGCTCTTGCTGTTTCAGTCACTAATCTATTCCTTCTTTCTGCAATGCCATTTTATTCAGGTGTTCTAGGGGCTGAATATTGTCTATTAATGCCATTTTCTTCACAAAAGGTGTTAAACTCTCTAGAAGTAAATTATCCACCTCTATCAGATCTCAAACATTTAATCTTCATTCTAGATTCATTCTCAACTTTATTCTTAACAATCTTAAACTTATCAAATGCTTTAGATTATTCTTTAAGAAATGCAATCCACATCATTCTTGTAAAAACATCAACAAGAATCATAAAATACCTTTATCCATAGAATCCTCTAGTCCTGGTAGGACCACTCAAATGTGTATGAACAATCTCTACCTTCTCTGTAGATGTAAACTTCTTATTGGGAAAAGAACTGCTCTTCTTTTTTGCCATTACACATTCTTTGCAAATCATGTTAGTAGGCTTCATAATTTTTGGTAAATCTCTTACTGCAAGTTTAGTACTTACTTTCACAATGTTATCAAAATTTATATGACAAAACCTTCTATGCCATAACCAACTATCATCAATCTTAGTAATTAAACATGTCATCTCAGTAGGATTCAACTGAAATACATTACCTTTGGTTCTAGATCCAGTTCCAATCAGATTTCCATCTTTATCCTTTATCACACAAGTTTTCTTAGTAAACCAAACTTGATATCCCTTATCAACTAACTATCCAACACTCAAAAGATTATGTTTCAATCCATCCACAAAATAAACATCATCGGTATTAGTCTTTCCATCAAGAGTAATAGATCCTATATCTTTAATCAAACAAGGTGCATTGTTTCCAACTCTATCAACTCCTCCAGCATATTCATTCAACTTTATGAACTTTTTCATGTCTCCAATCATATGATGTGAACAACCACTATCTATAATTCAATCAACTTTCTTTTCAACTTGAGAAACTAAAGCTTTTTCTTCCTTAACATCAGTTTCATGATTCTTTTCTTTAATTGCTACAAATCCTATGTCATCATTATTCTTAGTATCACTTTCACTTAAAGTTCTTTCTATACTAGCTTCAAGATCTTCATCATTAGCATAATAACATTTCTTAGATCTTCTAGGTTTGAAATTGCTTCTGTACTTTTTAACTCTCTTAGGACATTTAGATGCAAAATGACCATATTCTTGACAAGTCCAACATTTAAATATTTTCTTATCGTCTGGTTCTCTTTTCACAAGGAAGGCAATACCTTCTTCAATCTTCTTGTCTTCTTTATTTCTAGATCTGATGTTGCCAGCATAATCTCCACTCACACTAATGCTTCTTGAAAAAGTAGGTCAAACACTAAGAGCTCTGAATGCTATCTCCATTCTAGGTTAGTCTCCTGATAATCTTAGGTTGATTTCTGCTACTTCCAATCTTCCAAGAAGAGTCTCTCTTGTAAATTTTGTTGTACAAGGTATGACTTGTTCAATCATCTGTGTTGTCTGCTTAAATACAAGAGTCAATGTCCTCAGAATTTTCCATATCACTTCATTCTCTGTCTTTGTTCCTCCACAAGATTTTATACCTGTAATGATTTCTAACATTCTACCAATATAACTTCTAATAGATTCATCTTCCAACATTATTATATCTTCAAATGCACATATCCAATTATGTAATCTAACTCTTTTTGCATGTTCATCACCTTCAAAAGTAGAGTGTAAAGCTTTCCAAATTTCATGAGAGTTTTTGAAACATTTTACCTGACTGTACTCATTCTCCAGAAGTGCTGTCAAAAGTGCTTCTCTTGCAGGTATGTTACACATGAATATATTTCTCTCATTCGTAGTACATGTTTCAAGATTGTCCTCTTCAATGATAGTCTTATCATTCTTTGTAATCAACCAATATCTTGGTCCTAAACAGAGTAGGTGTGTCTTCATCTTTTATTTGTAGCTGTCAAAATTTACTCCATCAAACTTAGGGCGTTCTTTCCTAAAATTTTCCATTGATCTCCTTAAGCTATTAAACTTCTTTTTCAAGGACCTCCTGCTCTGATACCAATTGTTAGAAAGTAAATTCCACCAAGATAAGTAAGAGGGGGGGGGGCTGAATTAGTTATCTGATAATTATAACTTTGATCATCTTCAACAACATTAAACCATATAAGCAATATAATTACCAACCATAGAAAGATATTCATACACAGTAACACAATGACACAAGATATGTTGACTAGGGAACCTCTTGATCAAAGAGTAAACCCCGATGGGAATGATTCCCACAAAAGATGCACTAATATGAATATTCCTTGTGAAAGGATGGACCTTGTTAGGATTCTTATGAAATGCATTCAGTACATATGAATCCATGTTAGGAGATTTTGAATCCCTGTTAAAAGATTCTAACCTTGTTAAGAGTTATGGAAGACAGAAGGATCCACTACCCAAATAGCTTCAGGGTAAGATCATTGAACACACTATCCAAATAATCTTTGCATTACTCAATAGAATAATATGTTACCTCTTCTCTGACTATGCCAAATGACACTCACTATTACATCAAATCTCAATTTCAAATTTTTGTACCTCGCATGTCTTCCTTCTCAAATTCGCTTTCACACTTAGCTCTTTTCTTCACTTCATGCATACAACATCACACAAAATGGCTACTTCCATATCACAACAACTTATTTACACACTACAACAAGGAAATACAGTCCTTCCTTTATACCACACTCAAATAATTACAAATGAGTCGGCATACAATTACAATATAAAAGTTTCCACACACTACACCAAAATTACAAAAAACTGTCAGCTTCCAAATACAATAAATCTTCACTCATGTGACCTCATAGTCTACATTTTCATCCACATCACCATCAATGTGTCTTCAACTTCCTTTTAACTACGTAAAACTATATTCCATCCTGATTAGGAGATATCATCCAATTTCCACAAACCGCTACTCAGGAACACTGCTTGAATACTGCTTCCACCAAAATGATCATAACTTCCATGAATAAATGAATTACTATCTGTGTGTGTGCTATAAATGTGTCACACTTCTATGGATCATTACATGCAAGGAAAATCAAGAATGAGCCCTCACAAATTGATCCATAGCTCCCTAGGCATGGAGTGCAAGGGTTTTTAAGAATGCTCTCAGCTAGAGCTATTTAGCCTATAACCTTGCTAGTAAACCATGCAATAGGAGATTCAATGAAGACAAGGGTAAGAATGCCAATATCCTCAAGAATAAAGAATGAAAATGCAATGCAATGCTATGCTAAAATGGAAATGCAAGCTAAGCTATGAAAAGAAATATGCAAGTGTTACAACCCAAGCTAATTAATCTATGTGAGCTAATCTAGAGCATAGAAATGAAGCTAATCTAAGAAAGCATAAATATGAAGCTAAGCTAAGAATGAAAGAATGAGATGTAGAATGCAAGAATGCTCCAAATCTTCAAAAGCTCCAAATGTACCTAGAAAACCTGCAGCATAAGATTACCATAAAAAGTTGGGGATCTAGAATGAAAAAGAGAGCTCTTCTTTTAAAGGAAATGAGAAGGAATGGACCATGGAGATTAAGAGGCAAAAGATTTAATCAATGGTGGAGCTTAAAAGAGGAGCAATCCATGTGCACAAGTATCCTCCAATAGGAAAATAGGAGTTGACTTTTGTGTCCATATGAGACAAAAAGTGCTTTTCCCCTTTTTTATAAAATAAGAATAATGCTTTATTTGTGCAACTTAGGATAAGAGGAAAAGTGGGGGCTTTTTATTTATTAAAAGGGGAGGAAATATTCCTTTTAAATAAATAAAGACTTAGGATAAGATGGTTAGCCCATAGAAAATAATTGAATAAATGATAGAACTAGGATTTGATCAAGAACAAGCAATTGATGATTTAGCAAATGGGGGCTAATAGTCTAGGTGACCATTTTTAGGTGTATACACTGTGCTCTTAAGCATAGACATATAACATATCAAAGAGTATATCCTCAACATCGCATAGCTCCAACTATAATAACCCATGTGCGCTAATCTAAACTCTGTCTCCTTCTCTACAAGTCTTCAGTAAATCACCGTGTTGACATCAATGACAATCATAGTCATGAATGCAAAAACAACTGCTATAGAATGGCTGCCAAACATTTAGCATTCATTCCTAACAATATATATATCACCTTGCTTGCGTATTTTGTTTTTGTCATATATTTTTTTTCCTTATACTCATGAACTTGTATAAATTAATTTATTCATATTAATATATCATTTTTTAGTTAATACTCTCTTTACACTTTTCTATCTACTTCTCCACATTTATTACTTATGATGCAAGGTATGGATGCAAGAGGGGCCAAAGGATGGTGCACCCTAATGATCCAAGCCTGCAACATACATGCAGAAGCAACAAACAACAACAGTGAGAGAGAGAATGCCAGATCCTTCATATATTATCATCAATTAGAATCATACATGTCGGGCTATAAGGCCTTTCCACATATAGCTTGATATTACAATGAATTACAGAAGTCCTCAAATATGCAAGGATCTGTTACCAATCTCCAATCTAATGTCTACTATCTTCTATCCAAAAATTGCCTCCTAAACTACAACCAAAATCTACATTTATACAAGAAGCTACCAAGAAGAGTCAGCCTTCAGATCCATAATTAAAAGAAGTAACGATCAAATGTGGGACAACATGCTTCCCAATGATGGATACCAACATTAATTCCATGATCCAATATAAATGCACAAGTTGGCCATAATAGGAAATAAAACTAGACCCGTCGGTAAGCACGATGACCGAGCAACAGACAGATAATGTCGAGCACCAGTGAAATAACCAACTACCTAGGAGAGAATCAACCAACTACCGACCAACTTGGACAAAGCAGAAACCAAGCAACATAGAAAAAACTTCAAATTCATTTTGGTGACACAGGATTGCCAAGGACCTGAGATGCTCCTGCATCTGACACTTGGGGTTATTTTAAAATGATTCTTTGAATCATTTGGTTGGTCTGGTCTGAGCTGCATCCAACTCAAAATGTGAAATCCATGAACTATCTTCCATCAATTTATTCTTCCACTTTACTAGATATTCCATATACTATTTTCCTCTTGTGCTCTTGCCAACTCTTTCCTACAAAATCTGTTCAACTTCATCATTCTTCTTCTTAGGATATTCTATCGGTACTATCACTTCTTCATTGGGTTCATGATATTCATACAAATCAGCAATGTTGAAAATTGATGATATGTCCATGTCATCAGGTAACTCAATCTCATAAGCATTTCCACTATCAAATTTCCTCAAAATCTTGCAAGATCCAAACTTCTTCATCTTCAGCTTTCCATATGTTCCAAAAGGGAACCAACCTTTCTTCAAATGAACCATCACTTCATCACCAACATCAAAAGTCTTATGCCTTCTTGATCTATCAGCTATGTCTTTGTATTTCTGATTACTATCTTCCAACTTTAGCTTCATATCTTCATGCAATGTCTTCATATACTCAACAAAATTTACTCCTTCAACACTTCTCTTATTTTCATCATCAATGTCTCTCAAATTAGATATTCCTCTCGGTTGTATGCCATTCACAATCTCAAATGGTGTCTTCCCAGTACTTCTATTCATTAAGTTATTGTATGCAAACTTTTCTTGTGCCAACACAGAATCTCAATTGCTTGGTGTGTCTCCAACTAAACATCTCAAAATATTTTTGAAAATTTTGTTTACAACTTTAGTCTATCCATCAGTTTGTGGGTGAAATCTAGAACTATATTTCAACTCAGTGCCAAATTTCTTCCAAAGGGTCTTCCAAAACTATCCAAAAAATTTACTATCTCGGTCAGAGATAATACTCCTGGATAATCCATGCAATCTGATAATTTCCTTAAAGAAAAGATCTTCTACATGTACTGCATCTGATGTCTTTCTACAAGGTATTGTATGCACCCTAAAATGGTCACCTAGACTTTGGGCCCCCATTCAACAATTTATCAAATCCTTGAATCAATATTTTCAAAAATCAACATTTTCAGCTCAATATCAATTTCCTTGATCAAATCCTATGTTATCATTTATTCGATTATTCTTTGGGCTAACCATTTTATCCTAAAGTCTTTATTTAATTAAAAGGAATATTTCTTCCCCTTTTATTAAATAAAAATCCCCCACTTTTCCTTTTATCCTAAGTTGCACAAATAAAGCATTATTCCTATTTTATGAAAAGAAGAAAAGCACTTTTTGTCTCATATGGACACAAAAGTCAACTCTTATTTTCTCATTGGAGGATATTTGTGCACATGAATTACTCTATGGAATTTTTTAGTGGCAAATATTCACCAATTGGCGAATATGTCATGATCGGGTGATAGAAATTGGCGAATAAAATAATCAAATACAGGTCAGATCATTCACCCAGATTTTATAAAATGGTCATATAGTGGTCAGAATGTTTGCCACTATTATTACATAATTTTAGTTTGGTAGTCACGTTCTTCACCCATATTTCTCTTTACTGTTTACTCTTATTCACCATGGATTAAGTTGAGTGTCTCTTTCGAGGATCATCATTCGCCAAATTCCCATTTTCCTATGTGAAATTTTTATTTGTCCTAGGACCCAATTCACCATGCATCACATGCAATGGGGTCCCAAGTTCCCACCCTATTCGCCCACTTGATTACTTGAAATTATGTGAGGTTCACCAAATATTAGTTCTTATCATATGTAACGGTCGGCCCATTCGCCAAAATGGATGATGCTGATTATGAGGCAAAATCTGATGGCTGATATGAAAATGGTTTATTTGTAGTTGTCTATTTAAGATATATGAGTTTCATTATTGAAACATGCCAGAAAGAAGGAGCCTTTGAGAGATTTTCATTTAGTACTTAGTAGCATAATAATTCAGTTGATTCTAAGCTTAGAGGTCACAATTGCGATCAGTAGCAAACCGGAACAACTACGACTACAAGTTCGTAGTATTTTATTGCAGCCTTAATTTGATGGAGATGTCATAGTAAAATTTAAACAGGAAGAGTACTAATGAAGGTGGAGATGTCCAAGAGAGGCCAACAAAATGTAGAAATATATCTTCATACTTTGGCAGGGGTAGACACAACAGTGTTGGTCAAAGTGAGGAAGGTACATCATCAGAGGAACCTATACAATCTCAACCTACACGGGAGTCTATTCAACAAATTGGGGAGCCTAATAAATCTAGTGATGAAGTTGCAGAACCTGATATCTCTAATGAAGATGACCTTGATGAAGAATATCCAATAAATAACCAGTAACATGACGAATCAATCGACTTCGGTGATGATGATGGTGCAATTAACAGTAACACTAAAGGGAGAGGAAAATCGAAAGAAAAAATTGATCGTCAATGGGAGATGGCCAGGAGATTTAAATTTGATTGGGCCGCAAAGTATCCATTCATTGAGCCTGTGGACAATCCAATTGTAGGTGAGCCACTAGTAGAATGCAGATGTACGATTTGTAGTTGGAAGTATAAAAAGGAAAAGTGGTTGCAGCTTAAACTAGACACCATAGAGAAACATGTTGGTAAGATTTACGAAACCTCAACTGTAGATGGAAGGGAAATAAAAGTGGTAAGATATAAAACAAAGGAGAAATGTCAACATAAAAGGAATGCTGAGGAATATTATTTTCTTCAGAAATTTAAGACGAAGCTTGGTGAAGTTTAAGGTTCTATTAATGTTATTTTTGCAAAAGCAAGTGAAGTAGAAGAACGCGGAAAAGCTGTTCAATTAAGTAATGTTTTCCATATTTTGAGTAGAGGGCATCCAATGACAGACTATCCAGAAATGAGTGGTTTGTTACACTTTCTGAAAGTTCCTAACTATCCTATCAGTCATTGGTCGATAAACAGTGGATGGGAATGGGCAAGTTGTATTGCGCAGGTTGAAATAGAGGATGTACAAAGAAAAATAAAAGAGTCAACCTTTATTGCATTGTCCTTAGATGAAGTTACAGCAATAGATAATACATCATGGGTATGCATGCATGTTTATACTATACAGAATAATGTCTACCAACCACATCTACTAACTATTGCTAAATTGAGAGACAATGCGACAACAAAAACTTTATTTCAATTAGTAAAGAGCCATTTAATTGAATATGGAGCTATGGATGAATTGACAATAGTGAAGAAGTTGATCTGCATTGGAGCGGATGGAGCTTCAGTAATGCAAGGTCAAAGGAATGGTCTTTGCACAAAGATGCATGCTTCTTGTTCACCATATGTTGTTGGCATTCACTGTATGGCCCACAGGATGAATCTTGCTTTTAGAGTTGTGAAGAAGTTTCCTTCAGTAAACAAGGTTGAAGATTTAGTAAGAGAGTTGTACGCATATTTTTGTTGAAGTCCCAAACATTTTAGGGAATTTCAGCACTTTTCTGATGGAATTACCGATGGAAACAAGCTTCTTAAAGATGTTGATACCAGATGGATCTCTTTGGATGGACAAGCGCATCGAGTATTTTCTGAATATCAATCTTTGATTGGACTGATGTATGAAAATCAGGACAATGTAGAAAATCAAAGATGTGGCAACCTGCTTCAGAGGTTGACCAATTTAGAGACATTTTTGACTTTGGCATCTCTTCTTCCCATGCTAGAAGAAATGATGTTAATTATGAAAAAATCCCAGCAAAGAGCCATGTATATTGCAGAATATGCTCACTTGCGTAAAATGTCATGCCAAGCCCTCAATAGTCTCTATCGTATTGACCTAACTTTATCCGATGATAGATTTAATCACTAGCAGAAACTAATAGATTTGGATGATCCTGATAATTATTTAAAGATCATTGAAAATGGAGATTTATGTGTTTGTGTAAGGGGATTTTAGATAACAATGTACTACAGTGCCCCAAAGAAGTGAGCTACAAGAGTTACAAGGGAAGAGTTTAACAAGATCATCGAGTCTATAATAGCTAATGCAAGGGACATAGCCTATAGAGTTTCCTCTGAAATAAGATCATGATTTCCATATGATCAACTACTTGAGGCCATGGCAATTGTGTTTCCTCAATATTGGTCCTTGAACTGTAAGGAAGATTATCGTAAAAGGCTGTTGACTTTGATAAAGGAATTTTCCAAATCTATAGAATTCAATGGAGTGACTATCAAAGGAATATTAAATGAGGGTCTTCTTAGATAGAAATTAGGTACCTTTGCAAGGACTATGAAGCATCAATATCAATTAATGCATAACCCACATGAAGAGGGATCGGCAACAAAGCTTTGGACAGAACTAAAACACAACACAATGTTGCGTGAAGAAATTTTAGAGTACTTCAAGCTTGCTGATCTATGTCAAACCATGATATTGGGTTCAGTGGAGGATGAGAGAGTTTTCAGTGCTTTGGGCTTCCTAAAATCAAAGCTAAGAAACAAACTAGACAAGAATTTGGAATCATGCTTGAGGGTATACACATCTAGGTATGATGTCAATACTTTTCCTTATCAAAAAGCAATGGAAATTTGGAAGAAAAGATGCAAAAGAAGAGGGGTGGGCAACACCATTAAGAAATCTCCTACAGCGAATCCAAGTGGGACAAGTACAGTTGGCAGTGGCACTGGTGATGGGATTGGGAGTCATAGAAGTAGAGGTCAAAGTGAACTTGAACAAGACACAAATGAAAATGAAGAGAACAATGAAGCAACTACAATACCAGAATTGGATGATGATGATGACAAAAAGATGAATTGGCAAATTTAGGAAATTTCTGTTAAATTAGCAGTGGCAACCAATAGGTATTTTTTGAACTTATTAAATACTATATGATATCCTATCATTCAATGTTCATTTTAGAAAAGCAAGAATCTATTATGTTTCATCATTAAAATTTGAGAACAAAGAGTATTATTACTGTAGAGTGTAGTTTATATCATGTCATCAATGATCATTCATATTTGAATTTGAAATTCCTGAATGAAATTTTGTATTCCAATAGCATATAACAGAGTAATTTTGTATTCTTAGTTAAACTCAACTAAGAATAAATGAATAAAATAGAGTAACTCAACATACATTGAATTGGAAAACATGAAAATTAGATAGAATCATAGAGCACAATTTGTTTTGTATTCATTTGCAATATATTACAATTTAAAGTAGTTCAAAATTCAAAGAAATCTTTGTAGGCCACTCCAAACATCCTCTGATGGCAGAACAATTTGGTTCATAGTATAGTCACACTCCTGCAACTTCGTTAGCAATTCATATTTGGAAGTGTGACTTGACAACATTGTTGATTCTAAAAGTCCATTCAAAGTTCTCACTGGTTTGATGAAATCCAAGAATGCATCACAAGATATGTCTGCAGGGAGAAAGCGTACATCAGTATTTATTTTGTCTTGCAACCTTGTTTTGTAATTTTCTCGTCCAATGAACTGATTTGCTTCAAATCCCTTAGGCAAACCAAGACTTTCCATTTTCTCTTTCCTTTGTTCCATCTTTGTGATCTTCTGCTTAGCTTTGTCATCCAATTCCTGTGCTTCCCGTAGATTCTCACATTTGCGAATGATACTTGATACCTTTACTGATGCATCAAGGCAGTTGCTAATTCCCTTGTTTGATAGATAACTATCACTTTACTGTAGAGTTGTTGCATAATATCTTTTGTTGTCTTTTCTTTGTTGACAACATCCATGTTCTGTTGAATGTTGTTTTGGAGCTTCAAGTAACATACTCTCATACTTTGAAGCATTTCAAACTAGTCATACAAGCTATTAGACATCACCAATATTTGGCCCCAAATGTGTTCTTTTGTAATCTTCACTAAATTATGACTAGTATCTATTAAAGTCTTAATTGTACAATTGGCCTTCTTTAGTTCTTCTGCCATTTTTTCACAATTGTTTCTCTTCTACTGCTTTTTGTTCCCAATGATTGGCTTTATCCACCTAAGAGGCAACATTACTCTCCATATTTTTAAATAACTTTTCTGAACTAGCTCTTTCTTCATTAAGTTTTTTTATCATTTCTGCCAATTTTCCCCTCAGTTCCTGTTCCTTCACCTGCTCCTGTGCCAATTTTCCCCTCAGTTCCTTCAGCTCCTGTTCCTTCAGTTTCACCTACTTTTGCTCCTGTTCCTTCACTATCACCTCAGCATGTCCTTGCTCTGTATCTGCTGATTTTTTAATCTTTTTTTGCAATTCTTTCAAACTATTCTCTGAAGCCTTCCTCTTTGCTTTTTCATTGCCAATGTCTGTCTGTAACTTTTCTATATTTTTCTCGAGCTTGCTTTTCTCTCTTTCCACCTTTAGCAATGCATTATAGACCACTTGGTTTGTAGACTTTGAGACATTGATTTTGTCCACATTTTTTACTTTGGAAAAATCCATTTGGAGAGTGCTAATTTCAAATTCAGAGTGATCTATCTGACTCTCTGGTGGGTTTCCATCTTTGTTTGGTGGAATAACAACCATGAACTCCATCATGTCTCTCTTTGGGTCATATGTTGGAAAAACCTTATTGGATGCAGGTTTTTCTTGTGCAGCTACAGTAAGGGCACCAGACTCCAATGCCTTCTTTGATTCCTTATTCTTTGTTTTTGTTTTTGCAAAATTATTATAGAAATCCTTGTAATGAAAATATGGTGTTGCAGAAGGATTTGAATGTTTGAAAGGTGAAGAAGAGATAGAGCTTGCAATGGCTATTGATCTAACTAATGCTCTTTGAGTATTTGAACTTCTAGAGGGTTTTGCTAAACCTGAAATTGGCAACACTTCTTTATGATCTAATGTCATTGTTCTGGAACTGGAACTGGAAATGGAAAACTTTTGCTTCTTGACACTATCTTCTTGTATGGGATTCTATGTAGATTCTAGTGGCCTCTTTAGAGAGGGAACTTGTTCTATAAGGTGCCCACTCCTACCAATGCCAGTCCCATGAATGCCACTAGTACTACCACTAGGTCCACTATCAGAGCCAAGTCCTGCACCATGATCATGAGCAGTTTTTTCTATCTGAATTGTATTCCAGACGCCTTCTCTTGTGGGACCCAAACCACCACCTTTATAACCCATTTTTTCAAGAATGACTGCCCCTTTGCTATATACATTTTTCCAGTCCGCAGAGATTGCACAGTGACTCCCAGTCTGTGGATTACATGCATTATCAATATCATGATCATCTGGATCACTGCTGTCAGTGTCGTATGTGGAGTTAGGATGCTCCATATTCCATAATTTGCTAAACTCTATATCCTCATCTATGTCATCCAGATTTGCACTGGTCTTTGGTTCACCAAGAGCCTTTCTCATACTCCAAAAATCATCCATTTTTCATTCTAGTCCATTTTCTATCCTTACAAGCTTATGCTATTCTCTTTGTTATTTTTATGTTTGATGGTTGAGCAGCTTTGTCATAGAAATTGAAGGACATCCTAGGCTGTACAATGCCCTAATTTATTGTTGTCATAATTTGTGAGGAGAACTATTCAACTAAAATGTTTTCCTCAATGGAAACTTTCTCCATCTCTTTTCTAACATCATCCCAGCTATCCTTGTTTTTGAACTTCTCTAGCAATGGTTTACTTTCATGTTGAAATAAGTTTGTAGAGTTCTTATTAGCAACAAGCCTTTCTTGAATGACATTGAGTGGATCATACTTCCAGTAGCACTCTAAATCAAATTGAAAAATATCTAAAAAAAATTGTGCCACTTGGAAAGCCTTTCTCTCAAATGTTAACCCTCCAATTGAGAAAGGTAAGGAAGGGAATATGCTCTTCTTCGATTGGCCAAAGAAGAGTCTATCTGTGCTCTCTAGTTGTACTACATATTCTACTGCAAACACCCTATCTGTCACATGCATTGGAAGTTTTTGGGGTTGCAGTTCTAATCTGTAAAACCTTAGCATAGTGTAATCTTCCATTAAGTACCAGTCAGCCAATTGAGTTGTGCTTCCAAATTGGATGCAATCCCTAGATGAAGCAGACAATCTGGGCATTGGAGTGCTTGTTATTTCTTTGTACAATGGGGCCAAAAAGAAGTCTACAAAATTACTATAATTCCTTATGTTATCATACAATCTTATCTGAGGTGTCTAGTTATATATTGGATTTGGAGTACCTATCCCCCTCTGAATTTCAAGCTTGTTGCCCTTGCTCATTAATATTGCAGCATTCTTGGCTAGCAAAGAATAGCACAAGTAGGTTGTGAACCTAAATGTCTTAGAATTGCCTCTTTTAATCAATGCTAATTGCTCTTGCATTGATTCAACCACGTGTCAAACAAAATTATATCTTACTGGTTCATTCAGACAATGGATATCCCAAATGAATTGAAGAATGCTGGCACTCACTTCCCTATTGTTTTCTAGTCCCAGGCAAAATGATAGCGAGGATATAGTATCCTGAACCCATGGCACAAAAACCTTAAAATCATAAGGAGGCTTATGGTTCTCACCCAATGAAGCCTTTGCCTCTGCAACTATTAAATCCTTTACAAATGAATTTTTTCCATCTTGCGGGATTGCCTCATATTGCTTTGCCAGCACTCCCAGGTTGATTTTAGCATTACAGTTTTGTGGGTCAAACCCTAGGTCTAGCAAACTGACAAATTCTTCCTGGGTTATTGTTAAAATTTCTTCCTGAGTTTGTTTATTCACAATTGATTTTTTTTCTTCATCATAATTTTTTGCACAAATCTTGACAATTTCTGGGCAAGGGAAAGCTTCGGGTAACAACATGTTACCCAAACCAACATCCCAGGAAGAAAATTTATTGGTTGTTGCACCTACCGCTGCGTTAAATTTTATAAATTCATACCTCCTTGGCCCAGTTGCCTTACTGCACAATGTATGTTTAATTTCTATAACTCTCTTTTCACCTTCAATAATAGGATCATAAACATCGTGATACTTATCGGTGAAACCAAGGATTTGTACTAGTTTTCTGAAGTCCATTACAGTTTTCCCTTCTGCTTGCCCTAGGCCTTGAGTTTTTGCTTTCCCCATTGTTCTTTGGAAAAATTAAAAAACAAAGATTCACAGATATTTACTAATAGTAATAATATCACAGATATTAACGAACTAATTAAGAAAACCCCAATTGAAGAAAACCCCAATAGAACATGCAAGAATTAAAATTTCAAAATCAAGTTAAACTTAGTACTTACCCGAAATTAAACTTGAATTTTGAAATTAGGGTAGCTATAAGTTCAAATAGCTAAGGCTCTCACAAATTACAGTCTCGATTTCCAAATCTCCAGTGACGGTTCTCGTTCAATAGTTCTTTTTAACTCCGCTGCTATGAGTACGAGTCGATAGGTTTTAAAACATTAAATGTTAAAAACCTTTCGTTAAATGGTAAAGTAATCTTTCTACATCATACATGTGTAATGTAAACATTCGTAATCTTTCTAAAACATTACACGTCAACTTTCAACGTGTCATGTTTCCGGAGTGAGTTTTCAGAAAAGATTTTTGAAACCCATAGGACTTCTGAAATACAACTTCAGTCGTTCATCTGTCATAATCTAACGATTGTCATGATTTTAAAATATTAATAATTTAACATACACTAATGAATATTAATGAAGCGGATGAGCTGGCTGACCTGGCAGCTAGAGGAACAAATTTGAAAATTCTATCCGACGTCAGTGGAGTTTCAACGGAGCTCATTGAATCTAACCACTAAAGCAATGAATGGGGGCTTGCCTTTATTTCTAAAACACAATGGTGGGTCCTAGTGTCCAGATGAGTCAGAAGGTCTTGACATGTCAGAGCATCAACAGTGGCTGCTAAAGCGCAAGGGAGTTGCCAGAGATCTATGAAATCACGCCGGCTGTTGATTCTTCTTTACGGTGTAGGGTTTCAAACTGTGGGTCCATGGTGACATGTATGCACAAATGGAACTCTCCTATTAGCCAAAGGAAATAAAGAGGTAGAGTGTTGTCAGCGGGGCTTGGGCTAGAGGTTTTGATCGACAGGTGACATGTGATCACATGGAATATTCTCTCCCCATGTAGTCATGCACCCACCATCCAATTAGATGTCATTGGTTTGTATGCAGTGGGACCACGTGATGATTCATCATTGAGTATGTGCACTGGTGCGATTGTGAGGGGCCCAATTCTTCATCATGTTAGTCATCGCTAGGTCAGGGAATGGAGAAAGTCTCTAGTGAATGGGAGTTTTCCTTTATTGCTAAATCTCAATGGTGGGGCCTGGTTTCTGGACGAGTCAGACGGTCTTGTCATGTCAAAGCATCAACGGTGGTTGCTAAAGTGTAAGGGAGTTACCAGAGATATGTGAAATCACATCAGCCATTGATTCTTCTTTACGGTGTAGGGTTTCAAATTATGGGCCATGGTGACATGTATGCACAAATGGTGCTCCCCTATTGGCCGAAGGAAATAAAGAGATGGAGTGTGGTCAGTGGGGCTTGGGCTAGAGATTTTGATCGACGGTCGGTGTGTGATCACATGGAATATTCTCTTCCCATGTGATCATGCACCCACCATCTAATTAGATGCCATTGGTTTGTCTGCAATGGGACCACGTGATGATTCATCATCGAGGTGTTAGGTTGTGATTGGATGAGCTGGTAAAATATTTAGTTGTCGCATGATTGCATGTCAGAAAATTTTTGACATGCGACCAAGCGACCGGTTACTTCTTATGCTGGGTCCATTGGAGGTGAGGGCAGTGGTCCCGCAGGCGATTATGTGGCATCCTGTGGGTGGGTGTCACATGATCGCATGTCAGAGTTTTCTGACATGCGATCATGCGACTAGTTGACACCTGTTCCTCATCCCGGTGGTAGATGGTGATGCGGCATTTCCTGATTGGTTGATGTGGTGGAGACATGGAAATTATCAATGGGGCCATGGTTAGAGGGGCTTGCAAGTTGGCCAGTGTGTTTCAAGATTTACGGCTGGCGTGACAGTTTGTCACATGTTCACATGAACCAATTTCATGCTTTGCGATCATGTGGCAAACCCTATGTTTTGGCGGTGGCAGTCATATGGCAAGGTAGAAGGGTGACGTGGAGGTATGTCGCATGTTTGCATAGCCCATTTCCTGGCTATGTGATCATGCGACAATTGTTCAAGTCTTAACTCTAAGATGAGATGACGTTTTACTTTTCATTCAAGCCTTAACTCTAACCAATTATTCTATTGAGGTAATGAATAGATTACACGTATCTATCAGTACATTGCTTTAATTCTACAATTAATTCAAATTTCAAATTGATATGATAATAAATATACTTAGTACATTGCTTTAATTCTACACATCACCTATGGTAAATGGTAATATACTCAGTACATTACTTAAAACTTTACTTTATTTCTATCTAATAAATGCCAAATTAAGAATCATACTTTTTAGGCATGTTGTTGGTCCTTATAACATTTACTGAAAACTATCGATGGAAACATGACACGTGTCATGTTTCTGCTGATAGTTTTCAGTAAATGTTATAAGGACCAGCAATATGCCCAAAATTCATCTTTGGCCGTTGATACATATTAAATCCAACGGATGTTTGTCATTTGAGTCTGACGTCATTATCATAGTCATGGGTGATGGGACTGGGACTGTGGGACCCGATGCAACGTGTCAGTATTCAAATTTCCAATAACAAATAAATTAATTCAGCTATTTGGAAAATAATTTCACCATTTTTTTATAAAAATGGTATCGGTTATTAAAATATTCGTCAACCAATACCCATATTTCAAAACATAATTCACCATCAATATTAATAAATTTATTTAAAAAAAAAATTTTAATCACCATTTTTTTATAAAAATTGTGTAAACTATTAAAAAATTCGCCACAAAATATCCATAGATTGATGCATAATTCGCCAACACTATTAATTTTTTTTCACCCCAATCACATGTGATTTGCCACAATTTTATACTTTTCGGGAGGGGGGGGTTCCTTAAAGTTATCCCTAGATTGCTCCTCTTTCAAGCTCCACCCTTGATTAAGACTTTTGCCTCTTAATCTCCATGGTCCATTCTTTCTCATTTCCTATAAAAGAAGAGCTATCTTCCTCATTTTCATATGCATTTTTGAATACTAATGTTATGCTGCAGGTTTTCTAGGTCACTTTGGAGCTTTTGAAGATTTGGAGCATTCTTGGCTTACATTTTACATGCTTTCATAGTTTATCTCTTGCATTCTAGTTCCTTTATCATGGCATTCATAGTATAGATTTCCTTTATGTTGTAGATTACTTCATCTAGTCTAATTAGGAAGGATTTGTAACACTTGCATCTTTCCTTTCATAGTTTAGTTTGTACTTTCATTTCCATAGCTTAGCTTGCACCTCTCATTTCTAGCTTGCATATTCATCTTAATATAGTTTGCATTTGCATTTCATAGTGATTCTTGTGGATATTGGCACTCTTTCCCTTGTCTTCATTTGAATCTCTCATTGTATGGTTGACTAGGAAGGTCATTAGCTTAATAGCTCTAGCTGAGAGCAAATTTTAAATAATCTTGCAACTCCATACATAGAGAGCTCTAGGTCGGTTTCTAAGGTTTCCTATTCATGGATTCCCTTGGATATAATGACTTATAGAAGTGCACCATTTGAGTGTGTACATTTTTGGCACCCACCATGGGGCAGAGCATTATTGTTTTGTCCTTAATTTTTTGCATTTCCGTCAAATTTTTTGTCAATTTTTAGCTTCATTTTCGGCTCTCTATTTTTTCAGTCTCAGATTATCATGCGATAGTTTTCCAGTATCACGTGATAGTTTCTGTATGGTGGTGTGATACTTTACTAGTTAAAGTATCACTCCATTTGAGACATTCTGTCACACTGTTTGAGACATTTTATCACCTGCATGTACTTTAAAGTATCGCCTAGAAATATATTATCGCCCCTGTATACTATAAAGTATCATGTGATATTTCTATTGACTATACTATCGCCTATACCTAGTAGTGAGCTATTTCTTGGTCCTTTCTTGATGAGTTTTGATCTAATTAGCTTTCTGGTTTAGTTTGATGTGGTTAGATAGATTTAATTTGCAGATTTCACTTAGATTTTGGTTTTGCTAACCTTGCGGGGCTAACAAGTTGTGCTTGTAGGTGCTCTCATTGCTTGATTATTTTCTTAAAAGAACGCATGTCAAAGCTTCAAATGCACAAGGGCTACTAACAGTTTTTGTAGGGCTGCCCAAAGCATAAAAATCCAATCAAGTGCTTGTTGTTTATTTCATTTCAAGTGTGGCAATTACTAGTTGTTTCATTTCATAGGAACATAATATCTTGTTGTAGGAATTCTTGGGTGGTAGGAGAAGTATGCTCTTCACCCTTGTGGTGAACTAGAAAATCTTAACCCATGTTTGGATTTTGAAAGCAAGAGGGTAATTGAACATTTGCTTAGTGTGTTTGGGAGAAAAATTTGAGATAGGGGAGTATGCTCTTCACCCTTGTGGTGAAACAAAAACTTTGAACCTCATAAGTTGATCCACTCTTTGTTTAGATCTTTAGGATCCTTTAGCGGGCCTACTCTTGAGAAATCAAGAGGAACGACCCAAGTGGGGACAAGCCTTTTGCCAGCTATTCCAACCCACTATAAACTCAAGGCTATCAAGGAAACAAAACCTTGGTAGACGTAGTACTTGTCTTCACTTGATGTGAGTACTTGTGGGATTGTGACCATGAGAAAAATGTTGAACAAGAATGCTTAAGGTACTCTTGTGGCCATGAGGTCTGTTACTTGCTCCAAGGTAAGGAGTCCCTTTGGGGATAAAGAGGGGTATTACAAATGGATGCCCTTATTAAGAACCATAGATAGAGGCCACCCTATTTTTCTACTTAGCTTATTGGTGTAAGGATTGATCCAAGTGGAATAACCCAGATCACCCCAAGATTACTCACCATCTGTGTTCCTTTGGTTGTGTCATTGGCACTTCTACGACAAAGCCCATATCTATTGTGGGCAACCACTTTGTGTGAGGAAATGGAGCATCAAGTGTGGGCCAAGTTGTTAAGTATTGAGCCATTGTCTTTTTAGGCTAGAAAGTGCTTGAAGTGTTCTCGTTGTGATATACCCATGTAAATGTTCTTGAATAGAAAACATCATGATAGTGTTCATAGGATTTTTTCAATTTTGATATCACAATTGCTTGTCTTGGAAAGGTTTCTTTTGCCCTTGTTTCAAGTGTTTGAAGACATGTTTGATCACCTACTATTTGAAAACCAATCAATTTACTACTGTCACTATGATTGAGATTGAAAAAACCAACCCTCAAACTAAAATTTGGATCAAATTGCCCTTAAAACTAAAATTTTTAGCACTCACTGGTCAAGAATCGTATGACACTAGAATAGTATCGCTCCTTGTCTTGGAAAATATTGTGCGATAGTTCACCATTGGAAGACTATCACCCCGCTTGCCTGGAAAGTATCACCTGAGCTGTCTAGAAATTATCACCCTGCTTAATGCGAAGTATCACCTAGTCTGAAACTATTGCCCTGATAGCCTAGAAACTATCGCCCAAAATCTTTTTTATGTCTACCTAATTTATGCAATTTTTAGCACTCTCTTAGTTGACCAGATTTTAGTAAGTTTCATACCCTACAACTAAAATCTTGTTTGTACCTCAGGTTTTTGGCTCTAGACATCTTGAGTTAGTAACCTTTGACTTCACCAAAGATTTTTCTTGTCATTAGTAAGTTAGGAATCATCCTTGTTGACAAGACTCACCTTTAGATTCCTTGATTGCACACTTGGAGAGTTTGAGTACTCTTTTGTCCAAATCCACTTTCATATAAAATCAATTTCAATATATTGTGGTTAAATCATCCTCCTAATCCATATGTGCTAGGATACTAGAATCCTTTTATTATGCACCAATGTGGTAGTGTTGATTTATACCTTTTGTCAACTTTCTATTTCATCATCTCTCTTTTGGACGATTTAATATTTTCACTATCCTAGTTTGACAATTAGTGATTCATAAGGTTATCTTCTCACTAAGGGTCTTTTCTTTCATGCCAGTTACAACAAGATACCAAGTGGGTCAAGGAAAATAACTTCAAGTAGTTTTTGAACAATTAACTTTAGTCCAAACTTGTCAAAAGTGAAAGGGGAGGGAACCCATCTTTGATCAATCTCCTAGGAGTGCTTCAAAAGTTTTGTTTGAGCCTAAGAGAAGCCTCAGTCATTTTTGTACTTCTTTACCATCCTCTTAATCAAATATGGACATGAGTTACACTTTGACTAGGAGACAAAGAGAAGTAATGGATCAAACTCTTGATGACATTTTCCAAAGACATAGGGGTAACATGTCATTTGATGATGACAATCAACTAGAATCACCTCCTATTAGCTCAAGATATCTAGATGCTCATCAACGAGCTGGAAGACATTATGCACAAGCTCACCAAGATGCACGATCACAACATGAAGACCAAAACAACCAATCTTGTGATGCTCATGTGAATGCAGCTAACTTGTTCAATCATTCAAGGCCAAGCTCTCCACTAAAAACAACCTCAAGGTATACAAGTGAGAGGCTAAGAATAATTGAGCAAGAAAAATAAGCTTTCTTGAATGAACAAGCTGCAAAAGAAGAAAAATTTAGGCTCCTAGAGGAGGAACAATGAGCCTTTTTGGACATAGAGAGAAGAGCCACACAAGAAGAACAAGATAAGTTCCTAGCTCAACAACTTAATGCCCAATTCAACAATAGGGGTACCAATAGTGGAAACAACTCTCCACCCTCTACTCCCTCAAGAACCCCAACAAGTAGAAGGTGGTCAAGGACTCCTTCAAGATCTCCTAGTCCAAGAGGAAGAAGAATTTCACAACATAGGAGAAGAACATCTCCTAGGAACTCAAGACAACCCTCCTAACGAGCTCATCATGGCTCTCAACATGGAGGAAGTATTACAAGTTTTGACGATCAAGATTTTATGAGAATGCAACAAGAACCACTATTCCAACAATATGTGGAAAAGTACCTTGATCAAAATAAGGATAAGTTCCTAGAGAACCTGACTAATAAAGGTGTGAGGGTTCCTTATAACTTTGATGTGGATAGGAGAATCAAGAAACAAAGCCCCTCACAAGAAGAAGAAATTAAGAAAATCAAGAAAATGATGGAGAAAATGATGGCTCCTTAGAGTTCCTTCAACCTTGACTCTATTGTTGACTTGGTGGTCAGCACCTCCTTGGAGATTCGTGACATGGCTTAACTGCCTCCTGTGGATCGGGTTAAATCTGAAATTTGTATTAGGCATTGATAGTTTGAGCTTTTGGTGCAATAGAAAATGATTCCAACAATTGGTATCAGAGCCTTGGGTCATGGGTTTGAGTCTCCCTTCAGTGGGTGTTGAAGGCTCAGTCGGTGCTGAGGGGGAGACTGTTGACTTGGTGGTTAGCACCTCCTTGGAGATTCATGACATGGCTTAACTACCTCCTATGGATTAGGTTAAATCTGACATTTGTATCGGGCATTGATAGTTCAATCTTTTGGTGCAACGGAAAATGATTCCAACAATTTGTCCTAATCCTTTTGATAGGAGTGTGAGCATGAAGGATTTTCCTAGGAAAATTGAATTTCCCAAATATGACAAATATGATAGTAATGGTGACCCACATGATCATGTGTGTTAGTTCTATACCATGAGTTTTGAATTCCACCATGAAGATTCCTATCTGATGAGATTATTCCCAAGGAGTCTAAAAGGTCAAGCTATGGAGTGGTTTACCAACATAACCGCTCTCTTCAAAAATTTTAAAGAACTGGTCCATAGATTTGTGCAACATTTTTCCTACAACTTATCAAGATTAGTCACCATGCTCAATTTGTGTAACTTGAAATAGAATCAAGGGGAATCCTTTGTTACATTTTTACAAAGGTGGAGATGGTTGTGCTCTCGGTATTCTAGGACAATTCTTGAACATGAGAGAATTGATATCATTGTGAGAAATGTAGTACCTAAGATGCAGTATGAGGTTTGGAAGATGGTGTTTGATTCATTTGACACCATGGTCAAAACCGCATGCAGAATAGAGGATGTCTTAAAAGAGCAAGGTATTTTGACTAAACAAAATAATAACAACAATAGTCAAAATAATAACCACTCACATAAGGACAAAGGCAAGAATTCACACTGGAATAAAAATAAGAAAGTAGTCAATGATGAAGTTGTTGACTCTTCCCAACCCAAGGATCATGGTGTCCTTCATTTGTCTAGTTTAGTTCAAGCTATGAAGTCTAATACATCCTCTAACCAACAAGAGAATAAACAAAGATATCAAGACAAATCAAAAAAGGAAAAGCGGCAGTTCTCTAAACTTGGGGATTCCTATGAGGATGTTTTCAAAATGCTTATTGATAACAATCCTGCACAACCACAAGATCCAGAAAATTTTTGCATACTTGACATTAAACCATTTTGGTGGAATGAGAAAGCATATTGCATATTTCATAATGGCATTGGTCATGACACAGAACACTTCTGGAAACTTAAACATCTCATTCAAGATCTTATTGAAAATGGAAAACTTGAGATTGATGGATTGAAAACCAATGTAGATCACAAAGCATTTAAGGAACCTTTGCCTACATATGATAAGGGGGAAACCTATAAACCCAAAGATGGAAAAGCTGCAATCAACTACACCTATACGTCTGCAAAGAATGTTATCAATATGGTTGAAGTTGTGGATGAAAATGTCAACATGATGTGAAACAAAGATTCTTATAGTCATGATGTGGACTCTCCTCCTATGTTTGATGAAGAACTTGTGGTGGTGCTTAGAGGTCCTCACTTTCGAAGGTCATCCCAAGCTCTTAATGCTATCACTAGAAGCCAAGGTCAAAGTCCCATGATCATTAGAGGTCCTAATTCCAACCAATCTAGCAAATCAAAGTAAGTGACATCCAAGCATATCACCACCAAGTTAGCAGTCAATCCAGAAATGAGCTACAATCTTGTTGATCAGTTACAAAGAACACCAACTCAAATCTCAATTTTTGTGCTCCTAGAGTTGTCTCCAAGACATAAGTGTGTCCTTGAAGATGTTTTGCGTACAGCCAATGTCCCTAACAACATAGATGTTGATCAATTCCAAAACATGGTAAATCACCTTTCCAGTCCACATTACCTCACATTCTCAAAAGAAGATGACAAAGCCTTGAGCCATCCGCATAATCTTTCCCTTCACATTGAAGTCATGATTCACAAGATCTGTGTTAGGCGTGTGTTGATTAATGGGGGTGCTGGGCTCAATATTTGTTCCTTGAGTTTGTTGAAAATATTGGGTTACTCAGAGAAAGTTATTGATACTCACAAGAAAATAACCATCAAAGCCTATGATGAGGCAGAGAGAAGCTCCAAAGGCTTGGCCGTCCTTCCTGTCAAGATTGGCCCCATTGAAAAGGACATTTTGTTCCAAATTGTTGATGCTGGTCCTTTAGCCTATAATATTCTACTTGGTAGACCATGGATCCATGACATGCAAGTGGTGCCATCCACCTACCACCAATGTGTCAAGTTCCCCTATAATGGAGTAGAAGTTTTTATACCCAGGGATAGCACATTATGTTAATGCAATTTTAGTAGGGACCCATGTTCCTCTTAATCGGGAAGAAGAAAATGTTGATGCAACTTTGGCACAATGTCAGAATAAGTTCAAAACCATAGACCTTGGTATGGGGGGTTATCACATTGACTCGTTCACAAAGCTGCCAGTATCACCTAGGTCCTATGGTAAAACTTCACAGGAGATGCATCCCTCTTCTTCAACAATGACTCTATTTGATACATTTATAGAGTCTTCAATACCCATTCAGGATGAAAAAGAGGAAGTAGCTATTAGAGACTGGATTTACAAAGAGGAAAAATACAAGCACAATGAAATTTTTTCTCCATCTCCTAAGACTTATGGGAGAGGATATACTTTGGTCAAAAATATGGGTTACCTAGGTCATGGTCCTCTTAGTCATAGACTAGATGCTAAGGTTGAACCACTCAATCATGCTCTCTTTGGCCACAGATCTAAAACAATAGTTGGCCTAGGTTTTGAAAGTCAGAATAAGAAAGTTACCCCTATGCTAGCTACAACAGATAGTGATGATGATTACATACCCAATTTGCAAAATCAACAAGATAGGTGTGAAGACTGGGTCCCTTCCACCAATCTCCTTTGGGGAGATTTAGATACTGTAGTTGACAATCCAATAGTTTCAGAACTAGAACAAGAACAATCCACTATTGAAGATCGTGTTGAGGATCCTATCCAATACACAAATGGCATTCAAGAAGGTGTTACCCTTGGTGACATCAAAGCTTCTACCTCAAGGCCTAAAAAATATGGTTGGTGTAAGCATCCCAGCCAGGATTCGGATACAAACTCACATGAGTACGAGTGGGAGACTCTTTTTGATTGTTCTACAGTTGACATGGACATTGATATTGTCCATACATATGGTTCCAAACCCGAGGTAGCTAATGAGTCTAGTGTAGGATTAGAAGATTGGAATCCATGAGTCACTTTAGTGGATGATGCTTTGCTTAAAAGGATAAGTCTTGATTTGGGTACCTTAGAGGGATACTTGACGGATCCTAACTCTGCAATCACTAGAGATGATACCATTCACATACACAATATTAAACCAGTCATTTTTTGGAAATATAGATGCAGTAACTGAGAGGGGGGGTGAATCAGTTAACCATAAAAATGTTACCACTGATCCCTTAAATATCTTAACAAATTATTTACTGTGCCACTCGGTAAATATACAGAGAAATGCTGAAAACTTGATCCTTGAAGTGTGTAATAAATTAAACTATTCTTAAGCATTCATCACTAATTAACATACATGAATAAAGAAAATAACATGAACACAAGAGACACTAGATTTACCATGGAAACCCAATATGGGAAAAACCACCAATGTAACTAGTTACTATTTTTCACTCTTCTGAAGTGATGCCTGGTTAGAAGCCAACCCAGTAAAAGGTTACAAAACACACTGTTAGGTGTGACCTTTTTAGAGGATTTAATCACCCTACTAGGAGTGGCCTTGTAAGAGGTCTTGAAACAATTCAACAGAACTGTTACCTTGTTAGAGGATTTACAAAATGGTTGTTAAACCAACTCGGTTAAGAGATTTTGATATCACTGCTACAATTGCTAGAGAGTAACAATGAAATGACTTGCAACTAAATTGCTGAATATAGATCTCTATTCTATTTCACTAGATCCTTACTGATCAATTAAATCTTTCTTGCTCCTCAAGGATATCTGACCATCCTTTAAAATTTGCACACACCTTTCTTCAAAATGATTTCTGCATACTGTATATCTTTTATCCACCATTTGACCTTCTATATATATATGCCATTTCATAATCATTTAGATTGACAAGTCGGCACTAATAATTATTGAAACAGCCAGCTGGGATAAACAAACTATAATAAAAAAATTCTTTGAAAGGGCCGACCTTGCTCGGTAAACATTAATCCTAAAAAGATTTCCTTTGGTGACCAAGAGAACTCGGTAACCACAGTGAATTCTACAACATCCTTTGGAGACCGAGAGAGCTCGGTAACCACTAATTTTCCTTCGATCACCGAGGAGGATCGGTTAACACTGATATCCTGTCAAGTTTTCTTTAGACACCTAAGAGAACTCGGTAGACACTAAGAACTGCCTAGCTGACTGACTAAGCTTGGTAGATACTGAGAACTGCTTAGCTGACCGACTGAACTTGGTAGATACTGAGAACTGCTTAGTTGACCGACTGAACTCAGTAGATACTGAGAGCGATAATTGATATGACATTTGTGTGACATCAAAGATAACACATAGCTAATCCAACAATGTCCTTCAGACAATTGTATCCAATAATCTCCCTCTTTGGCATTGATGGCAACACAACATGTCATAGCACAATGAAATTTCATAGATAAACCAAGAGTAAGAAACATATCCTTAGCTTCATTCTAATTCTCAACATCTTGAAACTTCTTTCTCTGACTAAGAACTCTCCCTCTTAACTTCTCAAATTATTCTTCTTGGAAATTCCTTGAAATGATAGCAAACTCTCCCTCTTTGACAACACATGCCAAACACAATTAACATAGTTTCGGTAAATATCAATGTACCTTATGTACTGATTCATATGCAATGATTTCCTGACTATGCTGCATCAACTGATTGATCTTCAACATGTTCTAGTTGATGCATCACTAAAACTTTATTTAGTGAACCTCGGATAGGGGAGTGACCCCTAACTTGCCTCTTAGATACAAGAATGCATCCTTAGGTAGTGGCTTGGTGAAGATATCTACAATTTGTTCTTTTATATGAATATATTCCAATCTGATTTCCTTGTCCTGCACCAATTCTCTGACAAAGTGATATTTAATTGCAATGTGCTTAGTTTTGGAATGAATTACTGGATTCTTTGAAATATTTATTGCACTTGTATTATCACAAAACATAACAACTGGTTCTTTGATCTCAACCCTCATGCATTCCAAAAACTATTTAAACCATATAATATTAGAGCAGTTTACTACTGCAGCAACATATTTTGCTTCTGCTGTGGATTGGGAAGTGCGGTTTTGTTTTTTACTAGTCCAAGATACTAACATCTTGCCAAGAAAGAATGCACCACCACTTGTACTTTTTCTGTCATCAATGTTTCCTGCCCAATCAGCATCAGTAAACACTTTTAAATCCAAGTTGCCTCCAAATTTATACCACAAGCCATAATCTTCAGTTCCCCTTAAATACCTCAAGATTCTTTTGATTTCCATCATGTGATTTTCTCTAGGTTTAGCCGAGAATCTTGCCACTATTCCAATTGCTAAGGCAATATCAGGCCTTGTGTGTACTACATACTATAATTTTCCAATCATTGATCTGTATAAGGTCTGATCTACTTCTTTTGAATCATCATCTTTGGTAAGCTTCAGTCCAGTACACATGGGTGTACCAATTGGTTTTGAATCTTCCATACCAAATTTCTTAAGTATTTCCCTGATATATTTAGACTGAGTAATGTAGATACCATTTTTGTTCTGCTGAATCTGAAGTCCAACAAAGAATTTTATCTGACCAAACATAGACATTTCAAATTCTTTGTTCATAAGCTCTAAAAATTCTTTGCACTAATCATCATTTTCTGTAAACACAGTATCATCCACAAATATTTCTGCCAAAACAATTTTGTTATTTGATCCTTCTTTGATGTATAAATTGTTGTTGTCATTAGCCCTTTTGAAATTAATCTGAGTAAGATAGTTATGTAATCTTTCATACCATGCACTAGGATCTTTTTTCAGACCATACAATGCTTTGTGTAATTTGCAGACCATATCCCTTTTGTCTGGATCAATAAAACCTTCAGGTTGCTCAATGTAGACTTCTTCCTCAAGAATACCATTGAGAAAAGAAGATTTGATATCCATTTGATATACCTTAAATCCTCTATGTGCTGCATATGCAAGTAAAGTCCTCACACCTTCTAATCTTGCAACAGGAGAAAAAGTCTCTCCATAATCTATTCCTTCTTCTTGAGAATATCCTTTACATACCAATCTTGCTTTGTTTCTTGATACTTGACCATCTTCATTCAACTTATTTCTGAATACCCATTTTGTCCCAATTACATTTTTATCTTTACACCTAGGTACAAGAGTCCATGTCTTATTTTTCTCTATTTGCTCAATTTCTTCATTCATAGCCTCAATCCAACTTTCATTTTCTAATGCATCTTTGACATTTTTAGGTTCAAAATCAGCAAATAAACATGTACCTTTTAGTTTACTTCTTGTCATAGTACCATCTGATTTGTTTCAAATAATCTGATCTAGTTTATGATGCTTTCTAACATACTTGGCTAATATAGGTTCCTTGCTTCTTGAATGAGTTACATTGTCATCTTCTTCATCTTTAGGTTCAGATTGCTTGGGCTCGGTAGATACTTTCTCAGTAGCTTCAGACTAAGACTCGGTACTTTGTGACTTGGTTAGAACTTCTTCTTGTGACTTGGGTACTATACTAGGCTCAATAGATGTAGTCTCCTTACATATGTCTGGCAATGTATCAGGTTCGATGTAAACAAATTTTATGTAGTCCTCTGGTTCCTTTTTGCTTTCTTCTTCAATCTTTTCTACAAACTCATCAATTCTCACATGTGCACTTTCTATGATTTTGTGAGTAGACAAATTTAGACATCTATATGCCTTACTTTTGCAAGAATATCCCAAAAATATTCCTTCATCACTTTTTACATCAAATTTTCCTTTTCTAGATTCTTTCAAGATGTAACATTTACTACCAAATACTTTTAGGTAACCTACATTTGATTTGTAGCCATACCATAGCTCATATGGAGTCTTGAATGTGTCTTTTCTCAGCTATACTTGGTTCAAGGTATGAACTGCAGTGCTGATAGCTTCCTTCCAGTATTTCATAGCAATGTTCTTTTCGATCATTAGAGTCCTTGCACAGTCCATGATAGATCTATTCCTTCTTTCAGCTATTCCATTCTGCTTAGGAGTTCTCGGGGCTGATACCTGTCTTTTGATTCCTCTTTCAATGCAGAAATTATTGAATTCATGGGAGATGAATTCATCACCTGTGTCTAATCTCAAGCATTTTATTCTTTTTCTTGTTCCTTTTCTACTCTTGCTAAATACCATTTGAACTTCTCAAATGCTTCAGACTTTTCTTTTAAATACATAATAGTCATCATTCTAGAATAATCATCAACAAAGAGAATAAATAATTTTTCTCCAGTATAGCTCTCAATTCCAATAGGTCCATATAAATCAGTATGCACAATCTCCAAAATATCTTCAGACTGATAGTTTTTACTTTTGAAACTAGACTTTCCCATTTTACCAATTTGACAATTCTTGCATAGACCAACATCAGGTTTCTTCAAAGTAGGAATACCTCTTACTTTCTTGAATTTGCTTATTTTCATCATGTTGTCAAAATTTACATGACATAACCTTTTGTTCCATAACCAAATTTCTTCAATTTAAGCAATAAAACATGAGTAATCACCAAGATCAAGATAAAATAGGTTACCTTTGGTTTGTTTGCCTGATCCTATCAGTTTTCCTTTGTCATCCAGCAATCTTGCTTTGCCATTCATGAATTCAACCTTGAATCCAATGTTGATTAGCTGTGCTACACTTAGAAGATTATGCTTTAGTCCTTCGACCCAATATGCATTATCACATATAAGTTCTTTGGTTAATGAAATTCATCCCTTTCCTTTTATACAATAGGGTTCATTGTTTCCAAACCTTACATTACCACCATCAAAGTTTTCAAAGTGTTCAAACTTGGTCCTGTCACCAGTCATATGATGTGAACATCTGCTGTCTATAATCCATGTATCATTCTTTCTTATATGAGAGATAAGTGCCATCTCATCTTCATCATTATCAAATTCATCTTTTACAGCAATGAAAACAATTTCTTCTTCACTATCGTCCAAATCTTTAGCTAAGAAACATGTTTTCTTACCTTTATCCTTGAATGATTTGAAATTTTTCTTGCCATTGTACTTGTAATTTTTCTTCTCATCTTTGCTTTGCTTGTTTGGATGCCTAGCTACAATATGACCAATTTCTTCACATGAAAAATAGATTAAGGGAGTTTTACCTCTGTATTTTCCTCTGCCTCTTGAATACTTCTTTGCAAGTAATGCTTCAATAACTTCAAGATCGCTATCAGAACTTTCCTCTGATTCTTCTTCACTTTCTGATTGGATTTTCTTCCCTTTCTTGAGTGAAAGTTTGGCCTCAAAAGCTGATTCAATATTTTTAGAAGTTGGAACATAGTTGTCATAGTTATCCAGTTCAAAGGCTGTCAATCTTCCAACTAAGGCATCCAAAGTTATATTGTGATTTTCTTCACATCTTCTTTCTTGAATAGCAAAAACTCTTATTGCATAAATAGGGAGTAATTTTCTAAGAACCTTACTTATAACTATTTCATCATCAATTTTTCCTCCAGAAGCTCTGATTGCACTAACACTTGTCTTGATCCTTTCAACATATTTTGCAATGTTTTCTTCTTCTCTCATTTTCATTTGATCAAACTATCCTCTTAGGCTCTCTGCTTTGGCTCTCTTCACATTGTCATCACCACCATAGATTTTCTTTAGCTTGTTCCACATTTCATGAGTAGTAGTGCAGTCTTAGATTTCATCAAATTATTCATAGCTAAGAGCTGATGCAATGTCTATCATCATAGTGTTATGGTTCTTCTTCTCTGCAATGTCTTCAACAGTCAATGTGCTAGTAGGAATTGTATATTCTTGATCAATATATTTGCATCCTGAATCACCAATGGAAGCCAGATGTAATCTCATGAGACCTTGCCATGCTGAAAAGTTATTTATGTTAAGCCTTGGAATTTCTCTTTTGTAAGACATCCTGATCTTTAGCTTAGGTCCTTGAAACCCTTCCTGCAAACACCAAAAGCTCTGATACCAATTGTTGGAAATATAAATGCAGTAACTGAGAGGGGGGGTGAATCAGTTAACCACAAAAATATTACCACTGATCCCTTAAATATCTTAACAAATTATTTACTGTGCCACTCGGTAAATATACAAAGAAATGCTGAAAACTTGATCCTTGAAGTGTGTAATAAATTAAACTGTTCTTAAGCATTCATCATTGATTAACATACATAAATAAAGAAAATAACATGAACACAAGAGAGACCAGATTTACCGTGGAAACCTAATATGGGAAAAACCACCAATGTAACTAGTTACTATTTTTCACTCTTCTGAAGTGATGCCCGATTAGAAGCCAACCCGATAAAAGGTTACAAAACACACTGTTAGGTGTGACCTTGTTAGAGGATTTAATGACCCTGCTAGGAGTGGCCTTGTAAGAGGTCTTGAAACAATTCAACAGAACTATTACCTTGTTAGAGGATTTACAAAATGGTTGTTAAACCAACTCGGTTAAGAGATTTTGATATCACTGCTACAATTGCTAGAGAGTAACAATGAAATGACCTACAACTAAATTGTTGAATATAGATCTTTGTTCTGTTTCACTAGATCCTTATTGATCAATTAAATCTTTGCTGCTCCTCAAGGATATCTAACCATCCTTTAAAATTCACACACACCTTTCTTCAAAATGATTTCTGCATACTGTATATCTTTTATCCACCATTTGACCTTCTATATATATATGCCATTTCATAATCATTTAGATTGACAAGTCATCACTAATAATTATTGAAACAGTTGGCTGGGATAAACAAACTATAATAACAAAATTCTTTGAAAGGGCTGACCTTGCTCAGTAAACATTAATCCTAAAAAGATTTCCTTTGGTGACTGAGAGAACTCAGTAACCACAGTGAATTCTACAACATCCTTTGGAGACTGAGAGAGCTCGGTAACCACTATTTTTCCTTCAATAACCGAGGAGGCTCGGTTAACACTGATATCCTGTCAAGTTTTCTTTAGACACTCGAGAGAGCTCGGTAGACACTAAAAACCACCTAGCTGACTGACTGAGCTTGGTAGATACTGAGAACTGCTTAGCTGACTGACTGAACTTAGTAGATACTGAGAACCGCTTAGCTGACTGACTGAACTTGGTAGATGCTGAGAGTGATAATTGATATGACATTTATGTGACATCAAAGACAACACATAGCTAATCCAACAATGTCCTTCAGACAATTGTATCCAATAGTCATTGACCTACCGCTTGCCAATCCTCACTTAATTGATTGGTCATAGCGCTATCAAGAGCCTCAGCTCCTAACTTTTCAAAATGACTATGAGATAGCATGCTACCTAAATGCCCTTGAACCTATAGTCTCTTCCACCAGCGAACCAACTACAAGTATGATAGAACCAGATATCAAGTACCTTAGTCACAAAATGAAAAGAAAAGGAAAAAAGAATAAGAGTTATGATGGCAAAAAACACTATGTGGCGGTGTCAGATCCTAAAAATGTAAAAATAAATGATGTATCCAAGGGTGAAAACCTCTCTGAGGCACTTAAGGATGAGGTACTTGATCATCTTCCAGGCTATTTTCAAGATAGGTCTTCAGTACTTGTTGAGCCTACATAACCAGTTAATCTGAATACACCAGAGGCTCCATAAATTGTGCATTTAGCTCAGTCTCTATCAACACAAGAAAAAGAGGCATATACCAAGTTCCCACAAAGAAAGAAAATTAACTTTGCTTGGACTTATTCAAACATGCTAGGATTGGACACTAGTCTCATTATGCATCACTTGTCTATAGCTCTAGGTATCAAACCAGTAAAATAGAAATTGAGGAAGATGCATCCTCACATAGCTCTCCTTGTTAAAGCTTAATTAGAGAAGCTCCTCAGTGCAAGATTTATAAGAACCATTGATTATGCCGAAACGATATCCAATATTATACCAGTTTCAAAACATGACAAGTCCATTCCAAAGGATGATTTTCCACTTCCAAACATAGACATGATAGTGGACATGACCGTGGGCTATGAGATCTATTCTTTGATGGATGGCTTTTCTAGGTATAATCAAATCAAAATAGCTCTTGAAGACCAAGAGAAAACTACATTCAATTGTGCATGGGGAACCTATTGCTAGAACGTCATGCCATTTGGATTAAAAAATGTTGGAGCTACATATCAAAGAGCTATGACTACTATCTTCCACGACATGATGCATAAGAATATGGAAGACTATGTGGATGACACCTTGGAAAAATCCAAGAAAAGGGATACACACCTTGCCGATTTGGAAGTAATTCTAGATCGTATGGAATAGTTTCAACTTAGGTTAAATCCAAAAAAGTGTACATTTGGAGTTACCTCTGGAAAACTCTTAGGATTTATCATTTCAGCTAAAGGAATAGAGGTGGACCCAAAAAAATTTCAAGTAATAATGGATATGCCACCTCCCACAAACATCAGTCAAATGAGGAGTCTTCAAGGATGCCTTTAGTCTATACAGAGGTTTATTTCACAACTAGCTGATAGAGCTCAACCCTTTAATAAGACTTTGCATAAAGGGGTTAAATGTGTCTAGAATGAGGAATGTCAGCAAAGCATGGACCAAATCAAATAGTACTTGGATAATCCTCCAATCTTAATGCCTCCTATACCAGGAAAACCACTTATATTATATGTCTCAGCATTAGAATCTTCCTTGGGGGCATTATTGACTCAACTTGATGATACTGAAAAAGAAAGAGCCATATATTATATTAGCCATACTCTTGTGTCATATGAGGTCAACTACACTAGTATTGAAAAATCTTGCCTAGCGGTGGTGTTTGCTTCCCAAAAGTTGCGACATTACATGCTAGCGCATACAATACACCTCATTGCAAAAATTGATCCTCTAAAATACTTGCTCGGTAAGGCTTCTCTCATGGGTAGACTTGCTAAATGGATGATGATTCTTTCAGAATTTGACATAGAGTATGTTGAGCGTAAGGCTATAAAAGGACAAGCCATTGCAGACCAATTGGCCAATTTTTCAATTCAAGACAAAGCACCAATTCAAATTAAATTTCCAAATGAGCACATAATGTACATGACTACAAGAACATGGAAGATGTTCTTTGATGGCTCTTTCATGCAAAATGGTTTAGGTGTAGGAGTGTTATTTGTTTCTCCTCATGGGTACACAATCCCTAAGTCCTAAAAACTATTGTTCCCATGCACAAATAACATTGCTGAGTATGAAGCCTTGACAAATGGACTAAAAATGGCTATAGAGTGGGGAATTACAGAGTTGCATATTTATGGGGATTCTCAATTGATAGTCAACCAAGTTAACAAAGAATACAAAACCAAAGATGAAAAACTGGTACCCTATAAGAAAATGGTTGATTCATTGTGACGATACTTTACCTTTGTTATATTTCAACAAATCCCTAGAGAAGAAAATAAAGTAGCTAATGCTATGGGTACATTAGCTTCACTGCTTCAACTAGAACAACATGAGTCTAGATTTGAGTTCCTAGTGGAAGAGCTACGTTACCCTATCTATGACTCCCAAGAAAGCCAAGTTGTTTGTGCCCTTATTGGCCATGAATCATCTTGCTATAGTGCCATTTATTCATATCTCTATGATGGTACTATTCCTGAAACCTTCAATCATTTTGAATGAAGAAACCTAACCCGAAATACCTCTCATCACACCCTTATCTTTGGTGATCTATATAGGAGGGCTTTAGATGGGACACTTCTTAGGTGTTTAGAAAAGGATGAGTCCAACCAGGCATTAGTTGACATTCATGAGGGAATTTGTGGAGGACATTCTAATGGTCTTTCCATGGCCCAATAGTTTCTTATTGTGGGGTACTATTGGCCTACCATGCAGATAGATGCAGTAGCTTTTGTGAAATCTAGTGAAAAGTGTCAAAAACATGGAAACCTGATACATGCTCCAGGCAGGGAGCTTATTTCTTCTATTTCTCATTGGCCATTTTAGTGTTGGGCCTTTGACCTTATTGGGTAGATTCATCCCAACTCATCAGGTGGACACAAATTCATTATTACTGCTACTTGATTACTTTACCAAATGGGTGGAAGCTGTCCCACTTTCTGTTGCCTCAGGCAAGACAATTTCTTTGTTTATTTTGAACCATATCATATGTCGGTATGGAGTGCCTTCTAAGATAATCACTGACAATGGGGGTTGGTTTAAAAACAAGGACCTTAAACATGTCTATAAGAAATTCAAGATAAAATAGCATTGGTCCTCCATTTACTTCCCGCAAGGAAATGGACAAGCAGAGGCTTCAAATAAGACCATTCTCAAAATCCTCCATAGAACAGTTCACAAGAATGGTAGAGATTGGCACCTATAGATAAATCTAGCCTTATGGGCCTACAAAATGAGTATTTGTACTCCAATAGGGGCTACACCTTTTTCCCTCACTTATGGTGCTGAAGCAGTGTTACCTTTAGAGGTAGAGATCCCTTCACTTAGGGTCTCTCTCAAAGGTTTAGTGACAGATGAAGACTACCACGCCATGAGGTTGTAGGAACTAGAAATTCTAGATGAAAAGTGTAAAGCATCTTTTGATCACATGAGAGTTTACCAAAAGTGTATGTCCAAAGCATTCAACAAGAAGGTTCGCCCTAGAGAATTTCAAGTGGGCGATCTTGTCCTATGAGATAACCCTAAGAGCCAAAAAAGTAGAGAACAAAAAGGAAAGTTTGAACCTAATTGGCTTGGACCATACATTATTACTGCTTCTTTTGGTATAGGTGCTTACTTACTATCTAATGAGAAGGGAGATCAACTCCCTAATCCTATCAATGTGTTGCACCTAAAAAATTTCTATTCATGATGCCTATTCTGTCTAGGGGCATCCTTTGTACATATCTTATTGATCCTAAAAAATTTCAAAAAAAAAATTCATATATGATGCTGAAAAAATCCTAAAAAGCATATAGAGTCCTGAAAAAAATACAAAAAAATCAAAAAATGCAAAAAAAAATAGAAAAAGTGCCTTGGTGAAAAACTTGGAAATAGGCGCCTTGGTAGCAAAAATACAAAAAAGTTGAAAAATAAAAAAAATATCCAAGTGGTGAAAACCTAGAAATAGGCACTACTTGAGGCCTTTGCACCCTTGTTTCTTAGCATGCATCCTCGACACTTAGCCTTTCTCCATCATGCCTTGACCTTGTTGCCTTGGTTTGGAATTGGTCTTTGTCTTTGCCTAGGGGGCATAACTATGGTAGCTTTGGTCTCTAGGATGCATTGTTCTTTAGGACATCTTGCAAATGGTGTTTTTCAACACCACCCAAACAATGTTTTTTAACACTACCCCAGCGTCAAGTGTTTCTCAACACTTATTAGATATCCTACCCTATAGTCTACTATGATATGATATTTCGACTAGCAGATGTGATACTCAAAGATTGATTCTATGACCTACACACATGCACTTAAACACTCGACTCGCTAAGACTTGTTTGACTTTATTTCTTTGTGTGCTGTCTATGATGATTTCTTTGATGAGTGTTCTCTCCCTAAGACATTTTCAATGATGCATAGCTAGAAGACTGAGGGCATGAGGACATGTTTTATTGCTTTTCTTGCTTGTGGGTATATCTTGTCAGTCCTAATTGTTATTAGCATTTATGCTTGTTCCACTTGACATTGGGATCTACAAAGTATTATCCTTGACTATTTATGCAAGTACATACTTATAGCCATCTTGACTTTCCTTGTATCTCGATGCGAGTATAATCTTTCCATATTAAATTTAGGTAATCTCATTGCACTAGTCATCTTGACCTACATGTCTTTGGTGCCTAGGTGGGATTTCCACATTCTATCTGATATAGATCATATTCATATACCCATAGTCATACTAGTGTGTATTGTATGATCTTGCGATGCTACCAATAAAGCTCGATGATGATTATTAGATGTCTATTGGCATTGTGACCTTGCAAGTCAACCACCTTTTATAGTAGCTTGCATTCCTAGGTTCATGTTAGATTAGTTTTTGCACTTTGCATATGGAGAGAGCTCTCCTTTTATCTCTCATGGACTAGTTAGTCAACTACGCTCATCCTTTCCTATTCTTGATCATGTCTTTCACTCTTTGTCTTTCACATCACATCCTATTCTTGTCATTACAAGGGGTTAATCTTATCATCATATCTATATCAAAAAGAGATCATTTTCAAAAACATGAGTCTATATCATACACATGAGAATTAAACATACATCTATGAGAGAGATCATACATGAGCATATAAACATACATTTTGAGAAATATGACAAGACAATATAAAAATTGATAAATCCATCACAAGTGAGACAAACACACGAGATCTATCACAAATCTAGTAAATCTCATATATAAATGTCATGATACAATATACAATATGGGATCCCAAAATCTGGATCAAAGTCTGATGATATGTCTACAACATCTAAACACCTAAGCCCTAGACCTAGGACTCATTAGCACCATCATGTGGAGCTGGTGGATGAGGTGGTGGTGCCGCTATCCTATCTGGTACCATATCAGACATCCTTTCCCTCTAAGAGTATGTTGGTGCTCTCTGACCCTCTGGAATAGCTTGAAGATAGAGCCCATGGTAGTACATAGCTCTCGCTACCTCCCATTGGATCTCTAGTGCATCTACCTATGCCACCCTCTCCTAGCGTGTAATCTTTTCCCTGAGATCCACCAGTTGTTGATCTCTCTCTTCCCTTAGATCTATCAGCTGTTGCTCTCTAATAGCTATAGTGATCCTAAGCTACTGCATCTCTTTCTCTAGAGCCTATATCTTGGCTCTCAAGTCCTCTCCTCCTTCAGGCTGATCCTACCTAGCCTCTACTTGTCGATGAGCTCATTTCACCACATCCTCACCCTCATCAAAAGACCTCTATCCCTATGACCATTTTTGGCCACCTGATCGAGAGCCCTCCCCTATCTCCCTCACTCTCCCTCTCCCTCTCCCTCCATCCCCTCCATCCCCATCATCTCCATCATCCCCTTGAGCTCCTAGCTATGCATCGAGTATAGTAAATCGAGGAACTGGAACCCTCCATCACTCTTCTCTATAGGCTGGATCAGCCCCTACATCCACCATGTCTGGGAGATAGTCCCATGGCTCTCTCCGGATCACAGCTATATCTTGTACTACCTACTAGTAATCTAGCATCAGTAGCCAACTGTGACCCTCCTCATTGCTAGCCCATGCATAAGTGGTAGTCATAGTAGATACCCACTAGTGACGCATGAACTACCTCCAGATGTGATTGATAATGAATCTCTCTACAATATTTGGGTGCCAACCTACCAGTGGTCGGGTGGATAACATATAGTTGAGCTCATCCTCTGCATCTCCCCATGACTCCACTGCCCTGTAAGGTCTCCATATGAATGAGGTAAGCTCATCCAGTATCCTCCTGTAGTATGTCACATCCCCGCTATGAGGCTATGACAAGAACCTTGTATACTTGTAAATAAAGGGATGTCTCCTCTCCCTCGGCTGTACTCAGGGCTGCACCACAATGATGTGCTCCCATGCCCAAACCTATGCTAAGATAGCACCACATGCCCATGTCCTTCTATCACAATAGATGATCTCATGTAGCTCGTGGTACATGTCTACTAATATGGTCGGGTCCCATGCCATTTGACATGGGTGTGCTACTAGATCCACTAACAACCTCCCCCATCCTAGTGGAAAAACCTTCTAACTCTTGTTAGTGATAAGGGCCTGTACAATAATAGAAGTGACAATGCAAGGTACTAGGAAGTCCCTACCAAAATCATCCATCAATCGATCCCAGCTGATGTGTCTATCTATAATGGTGACATCTTGGAACATGCCCTGGATGGCCTGCTGTCCCTCGGTAGCATCCTAATCATAGTATACCTATGTCATCAAACAAACATGTCAGTTTCTATTATATAGAAACTTTGCATTTATGACTATCTATAAACATGATTAAACTTATAGGATCACCATGGATAGGCACTCGGAGAATCTGATAGATGTCCTCTAGTGTGATCGATGCCTCTTCAGTAGGCAGATGGAAGGTGTTGTGCTGGCTGTGCCATCTCTTGGCTAGTGCAGTCAACAACCCATAGTCCACCCAAATGTAGGGTAACTATAGCAAGTACCCGAAGTTGATAGCCCTCAAATCTGCCTTGCCCAGATCATCCAGATCTCAGATAAATCATAATCCCATCACCTTCGGTGCTCTAATGATTAGCACCAGAAATACCTTCTGCAAACCATTAACCCCAACCAGATGTCAGCACATATCATGATGGATGTCTAAAAATTAGTACAAAATATTTTAAGAATGAAAACATTGTCTAGACCCATGTCATTTAGCTCAAAAACACTAAAACATGTCAAATTTTTACACTGGGCGATACTATTTTTTGCTAAAGTATCGCATGATACTTTCTTTGATAACAATGTGATAATATCTTCTCAAGCAATACTTCACATAGGATTGTGTGATAGTTCACCAGTTATCATGCAATACTAGCTTGCATACCCATGCAATACTATATGGACCTATGAAGTATTGTGCAACAGATACTCTCAAAGGGTATGATACTTGTAAAGTATCACATGACTTTTCACCTAAGTTTAAAATTTGAAAATTTAAAATTTTTAAAACATGTTTTAAAATGCATTAAATGCTTATAATGACTCAACCAGGGGCAAGTTTTTCTAAAAACATACCAAGGCACCATACTGTGGAGGCCGGTTGTGTAACCAGGAGTGCTCAAATTGATGCCTATGAACTGGAACTACTGCTTGCTAGGCCATTTTCTCTCTCTAAGCTCTTGAGATTCTCAAATCGCTAAAAGTTGAATGATTTTTGAAAATGACCTTTTTACCCCTTTTATAGCATTTTGACTTTTTGACCTAATTTTCAAAACACCTCAAAATTGCACAAAAATTGCATCCCTAGCTAATTTCGATGTCTTGGATCCATTTTAGACTCTAAATTAAAATCCGAGTTAATCTTGATAGTCAAAATCACATTTCAAAATTTTACCCTCTTCTATGCAGTTGGCTGACCATTTGAGGCTTGATCCTTCGATCTTTGTTGGGCACCTTCATTTCTTCACCTCCATCTCTTCAAAACTCTTAGTCTTCCATTCATTTTCATTCACTTCATCTCTCTGAGGTTAGACTTCATCTTTATCCTATATCTTTCTTAGTCAAACTAGGGCATATCTTCACTGCTTGATGGTTATCCTATCATTTTTTCACCTTCGATTATGATTTCTAGTGACTTGATCAAGTTTATCAATTTTCTGTTCTGCTCTACCTGATTTCGATTCCGATTCTGAGGGGGCAGTACCTATCAGCTTTATCATTCAGTTCAGCCTGAGATTCTTATTTTGAGACTTGATTATCACTTAATAGCAATGGTGTTGATCTTGTCTTTTGATTCTTATCTCTTATTTTGAGACTTGACTATCACTTAACAACAACGGTGTTGGTCTTGTCTTTCAGCCGGTTTATTTCTGTCCCGGCGTGTTCCCAGAATGATCACACATTTGGATTGTTTTATGATCCCAAATCGATCTCACATTTCAATTCTTTTTTGACCACATGTGTTCCCAGAATGATCACACATTAGTCAAAGAGGGGAAAATGTATGCACCCTAAAATGGTCACCGAGACTTTGGGCCCCCATTCAGCAATTTATCAAATCCCTGAATCAATATTTTCAAAAATCAACATTTTCAGCTCAATATCAATTTCCTTGATCAAATCCTATGTTATCATTTATTCGATTATTCCTTGGGCTAACCATTTTATCCTAAAGTCTTTATTTAATTAAAAGGAATATTTCCTCCCCTTTTATTAAATAAGAAGCCCCCACTTTTCCTCTTATCCTAAGTTGCACAAATAAAGCATTATTCCTATTTTATAAAAAGAAGAAAAGCACTTTTTGTCTCATATGGACACAAAAGTCAACTCTTATTTCCTCATTGGAGGATACTTATGCACATGGATTTCTCGTCTTTCAAGCTCCACTCTTGATTAAGAATTTTGTCTCTTAATCTCCATGGTCCATTCTTTCTCATTTCCTATAAAAGAAGAGCTATCTTCCTCATTTTCATATGCATTTTTGAATACTAATGTTATGTTGTAGGTTTTCTAGGTCACTTTGGAGCTTTTGAAGATTTCGAGCATTCTTAGCTTACATTTTACATGCTTACATAGTTTATCTCTTGCATTCTAGTTCCATTATCATGGCATTCATAGTATAGATTTCCTTTATGTTGTAGATTACTTCATCTAGTCTAATTAGGAAGGATTTGTAACTCTTGCATCTTTCTTTTCATAGTTTAGTTTGTACTTTCATTTCCATAGCTTAGCTTTCACCTCTCATTTCTAGCTTGCATATTCATCTTAATCTAGTTTGCATTTGCATTTCATAGTGATTCTTGGGGATATTGGCATTCTTTCCCTTGTCTTCATTTGAATCTCTCATTGTGTGGTTGACTAACAAGGTCATTAGCTTAATAGCTCTAGCTGAGAGCAAATTTTAAATAATCTTGCAACTCCATACATAGAGAGCTCTAGGTCGGTTTCTAAAGTTTCCTATTCATGGATTCCCTTGGATATAATGACTTACAGAAGTACACCATTTGAGTGTGTACAGGTATAAAATGTGCCATCTTAGAAAATCTATCCACAACAACAAATATAGAATCATTACCTCTTACTGTCTTCGGTAAGCCAAGAACAAAGTCCATACGTATGTCAATCCAAGGTTTCTCAGGTACATCAATCGGTACGTACAAACTAGTATTTTGACTTACTCCTTTTTCCACTTGACAAATTCCACAACTTTTCACAAATTCCTAAACATCTTTATACAACTGTGGCCAAATGTACTTCTCCTTAAGAAAATTCCATGTTTTATCAATGCCAAAATGTCCAGCCAAACCACTACTATGTTTCTACTTTATCAAATTAGTTCTCATTACTCCTCTTAGTATACACAACTGAATACCTTTGAACAACATACCTTCCTAAATAATTCATCCCATTTAGTATCTTGTTGATCTTGAATAGGTTCTCTACACTTTCTCCATGGCTCAGAAAAATCAGGGTCATGTTCATATAAACCTTTCATCTCATCAAAACCAAGAACTTTAATTTTCATGTCGATCATCAAAGATCTTCTTCTACTCAATGCATCAGCAACTTGGTTAGTGACTCCACTCTTATGCTTTATCACAAATGTATAACTCTTCAAATACTCAACCTATTTCGTATGTCTCTTATTCAACTTATTTTGACTACCCAAATATTGTAAAGCCTTATGATCAGTATACAACACAAATTCACTCAGTATCAAATAATGTCTCAATTTCTTCAGTGCTTGAACAATAGCATAGAATTCTTGATCATAGACATAATATTTCCTTCTAGCATCATTCAAATTTTCACTAAAGAAAGCAATAGGTTTACCTTCTTGACTCAACACAGCTCCAATTGCACTTCCACTTGCATCACATTCTACTTGAAATACCTTACTAAAATTAGGTAATCCCAAAATAGGTAATTCAACAACCTTCTACTTCAGATTCTCAAAACTTATGTCATCTCCATGTGTCCACTTGAATTCTCTTTTTTCTCCTCTCATAGTCTCAGTCATAGCATTACAAATTGAATTGAAATTCCTTAAGAAATTTTGGTAAAAACTTGCTAAACCATGAAATGATCTTACATCAGTAGCATTCATAGGTGTAGGCCAATTCAAAATAGCTTCAACCTTTTCAGGATCCATCTTTAAACCATCAACTAAAATAACAAATCCCAAATACACAATCTCTTCCTTCATGAATGAACATTTTTTCAGATTTATCAGCAACTTTTCCTCTTTCAATCTCTATAAAACTTGTCTAACATGCCACAAATTTTCTTCTCTAGTCTTACTAAATATTAGAATATCATCAAGATATACAATCACAAATTTACCCAAGAATTTCTTCAAAACATCATTCGTCAGCCTCATAAAAGTACTCAGTGCATTAGTTAAACCAAAAGGCATAACCAACCACTCATACAAACCTTCTTTTGTCTTGAAAGAAGTCTTCCATTCATCACCTTCTCTGATTCTAATCTGATGATACCCACTTTTCAAATCAATCTTTGTGGAATACTTTGCTCTAGTCAAACTGTCATTATGTCATCCATTCTTGGTATATGAAACCTATACTTCACTGTTATCTTATTGATTTCTCTGGAATCAGTACACATTCTCCATTCTCTATTCTTCTTCGGTGCCAATACTATAGGTACTGCACAAGGACTCAAACTTGTTTTGATCAAACCTTTCTCCAACAACTCTTGAATCTGTCGGTTCAATTCCTGATTCTCGGTAGGTGTTAGCCGATGAGGTTCCTTATTTGGCAAACTAGCTCCAAGGATAAGATCCATACAATGATCAATGCTTCTCTTCGGTGGAAAACCATCAAGTACATTATCAAAAATGATTTCACTATACTTGGTGAGTAACTTATCAATCTCCTCAGGAACATTATCTTTTATTTTCTTACTTAGTTTGTTAGGAATCACAGCAAAACATACATCATTCCTTTTTAAATCTTTCACAAACTTTCTTCCTTCCATCAAGAAAACTTTCACAGATGTGCAAACATTACTAAAAGGTTCTTCCATCAATGGTAACAAGATTTGTTTCTTTCTATCAACCACAATAGTATACTTATGCAATCTCTAATCATATATAGCATGTCTATCATATTGCCAAGGTCTACCCCAAAAAATATGACAAAAATCCATAGGCATGATATCACACAACAGCTTATCATAGTACTTTCCAATCTTCAAATTCACATAACATTGTTCACTTACCAAGAGTGTATGTTCATCCTTGATCCATGAAATATAATAGGGTTTTAGATGTTTTAGCCTTTCCAACTATAATTTTGTGACCATCTCTTCAGATACCAAGTTCTCTAAGCTACCACCATCAATGATTACCCTCCAGACTTTATCAGAAGCTCTACATGTGGTCTTGAACAAATTTTTTCTTACCAGATCTTCCTTTTTACTTTCATTCCATAGTGCTCTCCTTACCATCAAGTTATTTTCCTTCTTAGGTTCATTCAATGGCTCTTCTTACACCATAACATTTCTACTACTACCATCCTTCTTACTTACTTGTGTACATTCAAATGACATATGCCCTTCTTCTCCACAATTGTAGCAAGTTCCTCAGAAATGTACTCTTCTATAACCACCTCGGTTGTTATTGCCTCTACCTCTAGATGAACTTTCACCTTTCCACTTAGTCTTTCCTTTGTCTAGATTTGTCTTTTCAAGTTCAGATCTACCAGTTTCACCATTAGATCTACCTCTTCCTCTAGGGAATCTACCACCTCTTCCTCTTTATCTTTGTTCATGTCTCTTGTTCAATTTATCTTCGCCCTTCAAAGCAAATTGATAAGCCTCTTCAATGTTGTCCAACTTGACCATACTAATTTCCTCTTGGATGGAAACTCTCAAACCATTTAGGTATCTACCAATTCTTTCCACATCATCTTCATCATGTCCAGATCTGATATCCAATCTACAAAATTCTTCAGTATACTCTTTTATTGAGCTATCTTTTTTCCTTAGACTTTGCATTCACCGAACTAGGTTAATCTGATAATCATAGGGTAAGAACTTTCCTTTCAATGTATTTACCATCTTATTCCATACCTTGATTTTGCCCTTTCCTTTCCTCTTTCGAACCAATTGTAGATGTTCCCACCATAAGGATGCATGAATTTTCAACTTTATGCTTGCAATCTTCACCTTCTTATCCTCAAGAATGTTTTCATATTCAAAATACTTTTCCATCTCAGTGATCCAGTCCACCAATTCATCAGAATCTAGCTTTCCACCATACTCAGGAGGATTGAAATTTGGTGTTGACTTCAGACTTGTCAAATCCTTCAAAAATATTTCTTCACCTTGATCTACAATAGGAGCAAGTTCTGCATTCGCCTGTTCTTCTTCAATTTCATCATCACTAACATCTTCAAGATGTCTGCCTCTTCTTTGGGCTATCTCCACTGCTTCTAACCTAGAAGCAATCTACCTTAGCATATCTACCAATCCTGGATTCGCATCTTGCCTCCCATGAACCATCTTGAAGACCCTCTACAATTGCAGGTTAGATCACAATCTACTACCCCACAAAAATTCAAGTAGGGCTTCAAGAGGAACCTGCAAACCTAGATCTGCAGAACTAGATCAAGATCTAACCTGGCTCTTATACCACCTGACACAAGGTGGGGATACAAGTGGGACCAAAGGATGGCACACCCTAATGATCTAAGCTTGCAACACACATGCGGAAGAAACAAACAACAATAGTGAGAGAGAGAATGCCAGATCCCTCATATATTATCATCAATTAGAATCATACATGTTAGGCTGTAAGGCCTTCCTAGTTATGGCCTAATATTACAATAAATTACAAAAGTCCTCAAACATGCGAGGATCTATTACCAATCTCCAATCTAATGTCTATTATCTTCTATCCAAAAAGTGCCTCCTAAACTACAACCAAACATCTACATTTATAGAAGAAGCTACTGAGCCGAGTCAGCCTTCAGATCCACAATTAATGGAAGTAATGGTCAAATATGGGACCACATGCTTCCCAATGATGGATACCAACATTAATTCTATGATCTAATATAAATGCACAAGTCGGCCACAATAATAAATAAAACTTGTTTGAATTTAATCTTTCCTTGGTATTTATATGTATTTAAAGGATAAACCATGGTATTCTATTGTATTCATCCTCTAGTCCAAGTGGGAGGACATGTCATATATGTAATTCCTTTATTAAGGAAAATACATATTCTTCATTATGAGGAATCCTACACTTGTCTCACACACTAGTGATATGTGGCATACATAGAAATGGGAGTTAAAATGTAACTCCTTCCTCACATCTCTATTAAAGAGATGGCTCTCCTTCTCTCTACACATGAGATACTTCTTCTTCTTGAACACTATTGTATGAGCTAAGCTCTCTCTCTCTCTCTCTCTCTCTCTCAGGCATTTTTTCCATTTTCATTATATCACGGGGGTTTTTTTATGCTTTTCCCCCTTCAAAATATTGTCTCCTTTGTTGCTTTTCTCTTTGGTGAATGCTCCTAGTTTTGTGATTATTCATGGTAAATCTTCTTATTCCTTGCTCATTGCATTAAACAATTTTATGTCTCTCTATATTTTGTTATTATTTTAACATGGTATCAGAGCAGGTTGGTATAATCATGTTTTGAGCATGTAGGTAAAGAAGCTACCATATCTTGGTGCACTCCAAATTCGGAGACATTGTTTAGAGAGATTTGAATCTCATTTTAGTTCTTACATTTAGTTCTTTGCAATTAGTTTAATTTTTGGTTCATTTATATTAACCTTATAAATTTTGATTCATGATTACTATTTTACTAATTTAGTTTCCAACTTTACATCCTTTTTTATCATTGCATTGCTACTATCTTTATATTCTCATTATTACATTTGACAAGTACATAATTAATTATCAACAATTTAACCAAATATTTATGGTTGTTTAACATATTTGCTTGTTACTATCTTTGCTTACATACATTTTTAAAAATTAAAAAATTAAAAAAAAATCATTATAGTTGCTATTCTTGTACTACTCATTCTAACATTAATACCTTTCTAATTAGAGTCTTTGCTTTTCTTTACATGTGTTTTATCCTTCATTACATGCATTTTTTTCTTCATTACATGTGTTTTTTTCTTCATTACTGTGGAATATTGTGAACAAATGCATGTGAATGCTTTGTTGTTGCCTATCAAAGATAGAATTTGCTCTGCAATTATCTCCTCCTAGCTTTCTAAAACATTGACATTTTTGGACTTTTTGTGCTTGCAAGGCCTCTCGATGTTGTTTGATGTTTTCATTTTAAACTTTTTGCTTTAAATCTCATGTTTCCTCTACTCTTGTATCGATCTTGTTCAGTGTTTTTTATTTTTTTCTAGCATTTCATTAGGGTTTTTCTATTGTCTTGCAATATATTTCTCTTTCCTTCTTTATGCTTTTGATTTGGTGGTCGGTGATGTCAAAACAATGACATGCATATGTGGAATCATGCATCAGAGGCGTCATGTCTACACGACACTACTGTTGTTGATTGCTATCTTCGATACTTACCATTTTGAGTTCACAGTAAATTTGGTTAATGTTCATGGTTATTAATTTTTTGTGAGGTTTAGCCTTGATTACCTAGATTAACCCGTGCATTTGAAGCCGAATCTTATTCTTGCTATTAGTCATATAAAAGATTTGGTTATGTTATTACAAATTGCCATTGCTGGTTTAGTTCAGATTGATTGCAACACAACTTTTCAATTTCTTTGTTTTGTTTTCATTTTTTCTTCATTTTTTTTTATGTTTTCGACCGATTGCATGAGTTTAGACTATCAAATTTGGTGAGCGGGAGTTAATTTATAGTAGAGAGCTGAAACGGCCTTTCATGTTTGCTGAATATACATGAGCATCAAGCAATGAAGGTAGAGAGGCTGTAACTACAAGAAGCGTGAAGAGTTCTTTGAGCTTTATAGAGAAGTTGTATCTGGTGTGATCATTAAACTCATGAACTTGCGCTTTGGTTGACTATGTGGTGGTGAAACGTAATCTTTTTTGGTTTGTGTTTTTTTCATTTTTTGGTTTAGCCTTTTCACTTCTTTTTGGGCTTGCTTTTTTGTATTTTTTGGTTGTATTGGGTGGGCGCCATTTAGGTCAGTTTGTAGTGTTTTGTTTTGATTCATACCTACTTCTTGGGGGTTCTGTTGTGTTTGTACCGGGAAGCTATAAGATGGCCTTGTGTTGATCATTGGTCTATTTTTTAAACTAGCGGTATCTTTGCCTCTCTTTTTTAGATTATTAGAAAAGATCATTTATATCTCTTTGTTTGCATAATCTTACAAGAAGAATCCATTTGCAGGCCTGATTGCATGCTTTAGATTGGAAGTGAAAGATCATTTGTATATCTGCATTCATGAAATAGCATGATAAAGACTCAATCCATGACTGAAATCCATATGTCTGTGCTTTAGTAGAAGGTTAACAAATCTTCATGCTAAGTTTAGTCTGGTGGTAGTTTCATTTTTCACTGGTTCTATATGGTTGTTATATATTCCATTGTTGTCTTGGTAAAAGCTATATTTTTGCAGGTCAACAGATGTTTTATGCAGTTCAGACGTGTCTCCTCTTATCACTTTAACGTATAGTGTTGCATTATTTTTTTCCTCATATCTTTTTATCCTTTCCCAACTGCATTGTCTATTCCTATGTCATTTTGTTTGCATTAGGTTCATGCTTCTATAGTTTTCTTTGGAACTTGTTTTTCTTTTTCCATCAATCATAACTAATATTGACAGGAATCACATAGTTTTTTAGATTAAATCATTTTTTTATAGGTTCATCACTGATCATTTAAGAAATTTTAATTTGATATCTGTTCATTTATACATTTTTTTTGCAAGATTGTGTTTCCTTTTAATTGTTAACAGGTTATTTAGTTTATCTATTTGTCTCCTCTTTGCATTATTAAGTGTATAGCTTACTCCTTGCATGCAAGAGATTCTTGTCATTATCTGTTAATCAATAACAACTTAACAGAGATTTGTTAACTCTTAGTGTTCTTGGTTTCAGTTTTACCTCTGGTAGTTGGATTTTCCTTGCATGCCTCCTTGGCGTAAGCTAACATAGCTTTCTATTATTGCATGCGAGTATATATAGTTTGATTTGCATGCTCTTGCTTTAAAAGTTTCTTTTATGAGTTCTGTTAAGGGTTTTCATTTATTTATCTGAAGTTTAGGTGTTCTTTACATTAATTCTTTGTATTCAACTATGACACCCCTGATGCCAGAAATAAAGTTAACTAGTATTGATGCAGGAGCATCCTGGGTGTAAGAGCAATCTTGCATCACCCAAAAATATTTATGTTTTTGTATTCAATAAGGGCTATCTTGTGCATAGCTGCTATTTATGGAAACTTGTTTTTAGTAAGTTGGTCGTACGATCTTGGAATGTTCTGATTTTACATGTGGAGGTTCATCTCGGTCATATCAGTCTACCAGTAAAGTTTCATGGCTAGATCAGGTCTAGTTTTGAAGATATTGAAGATTTTCGGTATTGGCAGTAGGGTACAGAAACTTTCAACTCAATTTTGAAGGCTTTAGAGGCTTCAGATGAGGTTGAAAATTTGGGTGATAGGTGCTTGCACTAGTCAAGCCTATAGAGCACTTCGTGGCCTTTCCAAAATGGGGTTATAATAGTCCATCGGGTCAACTAGTGATGACTTATGGTCTCCGGAAGTTGAGTCACCTAAAATGGCAAAAAATAATTTTGCTTCAAAATTTTTGTTCGGGTTTCAAAAGTTATTTTGAGCTGACTCTGATGTAATATATTGAAAAATAAAATAATTCTAAGTTTGGTCGGCCCTAAGGGCTAAATTTCTAGAACCTTCTCAGGCGGTGGAAAATGCCTATATAAAGAAGGCCCATAGTGTTGTCTAGGGAAGTTCTGGGTAGATCTAGGTATTGATTCGAGGCTTTGTCCTACAAAATATTGTAAGGGAATGCCCATGTGGCTTTGCATATTGTAATTCTAAAAGTTTGTAATTCCACATTTGTGGAGATAATAAGAAGCCAATTTTTTGTTCTTACATATTGTTGTTGTTTCTCTATTTCTATTCTTGCGCATTCATCTAGGTAATATGCTTCCTCACCTCCTCATGGATGTTCTTCAAATGTTCTACAAAATCCTCAGCTTCAGCACTACTTATTTCTCCTTTATCTATCTTTCTCAACTTAGATGCATTTCTATGACTACTCCCATATACAATCTGTAATGGTGATTTACCAGTGCTCCTGCTAACAGAATTATTGTATGCAAATTCTGCCTATGGTAAAATCAAATCCCATCCTATTGGCTTATCTCCAACCAAACATCTCAGCAAATTTTCCAAATTCCTATTCACCACCTCTGTCTGTCCATCAGTCTGTAGATGATATGATGAACTAAATTTTAAATTTGTCTTCAACTTCTTCCACAATGTACGCCAAAAATATTCAACAAACTTAGTCTCCCTATCTAAAACTATACTCTTTGGCAAACCATGTAGTCTCACCACTTCTCTGAAAAATAATTCTGCTACATGAACAACATCATTAGTCTTCTTATAGGGAACAAAATGTGCCATCTTTGAAAATCTGTCAACTACTACAAAAATTGAATCATGTCCCCATTGTGTCCTTGGTAAACCAAGAACAAAGTCCATACTAATATCCTCCCAAGGCTTCTCTGGTATGGGTAATGGATGATACATTCCTATATTCTGCTTCACTCCTTTCACCATCTGACATACTCTGCAACTCTGTACAAACTTCTTGACATCTTGCTACAACTGTGGCCAATAATAATTCTCACTAACCAAAGCAAGGGTTTTATCTCAACCAAAATGTCCAGCCAATCCTTTGCTATGCTTCTCCTTGATGAGATTATCCATCATAGAACTTCGTGGAATGCACAACTGACTCCCTCTAAATAATATATCATCCTAAATGATGAAATCCAACCACTTCATCCTATCTAGAGTAACAGGTTCTTTACAAGCTTTCCAAGCTTCACCAAAATCAGGATCCTCTGGATACAAATTCTTGAGTTCCTTGAACCCAACCACCTCAATTTGCATCTCTGTCAGTAATAGTTGCCTTCTACTAAGAGCATATGAAACCTTATTAGACATTTCATTCCTATGTTTCAAAACAAATGTATAACTCTACAAAAACTCAACCCATTTCAAATGCCTTTGATTCAACTTTCCTTGACTATTCAAATATTGCAAAGCTTGATGATCAGTATACAAAACAAACTCTTTAGTAAGTAGATAGTGCCTCCAATTCTTCAATGCCTGAACTATAGCATAAAATTCATGATGATAGACAAAATATTTCCTCTTGGCATCATTTAACTTCTCACTAAAATAAGCAATGGGTTTACCTTCTTGGCTCATAACAGCTCCTATTGTAGTACCACTAGCATCATAGTCTACTTGAAATACCTTATTAAAATTAGGAAGTGTTAAAATAGGTTTTTCTGTAACCTTTTGTTTCAACAGTTTAAAACTCTTATCCACCCCATTAGTCCACTTGAACTCTTTTTTATCCCCTCTCATTGTTTCAGTCAAGGGTCCACAAATACTACTAAAATTTCTGTAAAAACTAGCCAAATCATGAAAAGATCTTACCTCAGTAGCACTCCTTGGAGTAGGCCATTCAAGGATAGCTTGTACTTTCTCTGGATCCATTTTCAGACCTTCTGCTGAAACTACAAATCTCAAATACACTAATTCCTTCTTCACAAAACTGCACTTCTTCAAATTAATCAACAATTTCTCATCTCTCAGCTTCTCAAACACCATACAAATATGCATCATATGTTCCTCCAATGTCTTTCTAAAGATTAAAATATCTAGGTAAACAATGACAAACTTACTTAGAAATTCTTTCAGAACCTCGTTCATGAGCCGCATGAAAGTGCTCGGTGCACTGGTTAGCACAAAAGGCATGACTAACCACTCATACATTCCTTCCTTTGTCTTGAAGGCAGTCTTCCATTCATCTCCTTCTCTAATCCAAATTTGGTGATATCCACTCTTCAGATCTATCTTTGAAAAATACACAGCTCCACTCAAACAATCCATAATATCATCCATTCGTGGCAATAGAAACCTCTACTTGATTATGATCTTGTTTATTGCTCTGGAATCTATACACATCCTCCATTCTCCATTCTTCTTTGGTGCTAATGCTACTAGTACAACACATGGACTCAGGCTCTCCTGAATCAATCCCTTCTATAACAACTCATGTACTTGTCTGTTCAACTCTTCACTTTCTATTGGTGTCATTCTGTGTGCTGCCTTGTTTAGAAAATTGGCTCTTGGAATCAAATCCATCTGATGAATGATCTTCCATACTAGTGGTAATCCATCAGGTACATTATCAGATACAATATCCTGAAACTCATTCAACAAATTTGCAACCTCTACAGGTACATCCTCTACTTCTTCTTTACCAGCTTTTGGAATTAAAGCAAAACACATGCTCATGCCTCATACCAACTAAGAATTTCCTTCCATCAACAAATGTTATTCTTTAATTACCACATACCTTTTCTTCAGTCTCCTTCAATGGCTTTAGCTTATGTCACACTCCATCCTTTGTTAGGGAATACGTATTCACACGACCATCATGTACAACACATCTATGAAACTGCCACGACCTACCCAACAACATGTGACATGCATCCATAGGTATGATATCACATAGTACCTCATCATGGTACCTACCAATCTTGAACTTTACTAGGCACTATTCACTGACCATGACCTTGTGGTCATCCTGCACCCAAGCAATCTAATATGGATGTGGGTGTTTCTGTCTCTTGAGCTTCAACTTTGTCACCATCTCTTCTGACACCAAATTGTCAGTGCTTCCACTATCAATAATCACATCACAAAATTTACCCTCACACTTGCATCTAGTACGATATAGGCTCCTCCTTTGTTTAGGTTCATTCTCACCACTAAATAGGACTCTTCTGTTAATCAACATTTCTCCTCTTTTAGCATCTCCAGAATTTGATGATTTGACATCTTCATCTACATGTGCAACTCTGGCCTGGCCTTCATTCCTCCTATCTGTCCTTTCTTGGTGTTGAGGATATTCAAATGCCCTATGACCTTCTCCATAGTGAAAACATGTTCAACGGAAGCCTCCTCTTCCTAAACCTTGTCCTCTTCCTCTTCCTCTCTGATCTCTATTGTTCTGATCTTGGAAATGATTGGAATTGTTTCCTCTCTAATTTTGACTGCTACTAGCATCATCCTTCTTTTTCAGATCTTCATTTTAGCCTCCATATGATCATCCACCAGATCATTCACTGTGACCTCTTCCATTTTGTCTACTCTTAAACTTCTTGTTCAACTTTTCCTCTACTTTTAGGGCAAACTAGTATGCCTCTTCAATATTGTTCATTCGAACTAGATTCAGCTCCTCCTAAATTCTCAGCCTTAACCCATTAAGGTAATGGGCAAATTTCTCCTTGTCAGCTTTTGCATGGCCTATTCTAATGAGGATTCGATAGAAATCTTCTGTATACTCCTGAACAGATCTTCCTACCTGCTTCAAACTTTGCATCTTCTTCAGTAGGTCAAGCTCATAATCAACAAGAATGAACTGCTGCTTTAATTTATCCACCATTCGATCCCATCTTGTGATTTTATCTTTCCCTCTTCTATTTCACTCCAATTGAATCTCTTGCCACCAGATCTTTGCATGACCTTTCAGTCTAGCCTTCATGAATTTGACCCTATCAGGATCCTTAATATCTTCATACTCAAAATTTTCTTCACATTCATTGATCCAATTGATCAACTCTTCTGGGTTAAGATTTCCTAAAAATGTAGGAACCTCAATCTTAGGTCTTTTTCTAATCTTGGAAATGGCCCCAAAAAGTCTTTCTTCCTCTTGGTTCACAACTTTGACTTCTCCTTCTTGATCTTCTTCTTTGGCTTCATCCTCGCTTTCATCTCTGACATTAAGATTCATTCCTCTGTGAATCTCCTCTTGTAATACTCGCACTTGTCTTTGAAGCGCTCTAACCTTAGGTGTTACAACACTAGCTCTTCCGCCACATTCCCTTCATGGAGGTATTTTTGTGATGCACACTGAAACCCTAACCATGGTCCTGGTGCAAACTGCCTCACAGTTGGTGATTTGTTTACACACTCAGGAAAACTTGCTCTAATACCACTTGATGAAGGGTGCTCCCCTTAATACCACAAACACATAACAAAAATAGAGAAACAAAAATAATATGCAAGAACATAAAATTGGCTTCTTATTATCTCCATAAATGTGGAATTACAAACTTTTAGAATTATAATATGCAAAGCCACATGGGCATTCCCTTACAATATTCTGTAGGACAAAGCCTTGAATCAATACACAGATCTACCCAGAACTGCCCTAGACAACACTACGGACCTTCTTTATATAGACATTTTCCACCACCCGAGAAGGTTCCAGAAATTTAGCCCTTAGGGTCGACCAAACTTAGAATTATTTTATTTTTCAATTTATTATATCAAAGTCAGCTCAAAATAACTTTTGAAGCCTAAACAAAAATTTTGAAGGAAAATTATTTTCCGCCATTTCAGGTGACCCAACTTCAAGAGACCATAAGTCATCACTAGTTGACTCAATGGACTATTATAATCCCATTTTGAAAAGGCCACAAAGAACTCTACAGGCTTGATTGGCACAAGTGCTTATCACCCAAATTTTTGACCTCATCTGGAGCCTCTAAAGCCTTCAAAACTGAGTTCAAAGTTTCTATACCCTACTGCCAATACCAAAAATTTTCAATATCTTCAAAACTAGACCTGATCTAGCCATGAAAATTTACTGGTAGACTGATATGACTGAGATGAACCTCCACATGTAAAATCAGAACATTCTGAGACCGTAAGACCAACTTACTAAAAATAGAAAGTTTCCATAAATAGCAGCTCTGCACAAGATAGCCCTTATTAAATACAAAAACATAAATATTTTTGGGTGATGCAAGATTGCTCTTACACCGAGGATGCTCCTGCATCAAGTATAAATTATCATGGATGGAAAATGCACATGACCTTCATCTTTAGATTCATACATATTTTAGATATTGCAAATAATGTCAGTTCAAAACCAGAAGCCTCTGCTCCTCAAGCTGACCAAACTGCTTGGCAGACTGAAAATGAGGAAGCACTTGGTTTAATCGGGATCTCCTTAAGTCCCGAATTGTATGTCTTAATTTCTACTTGTACAGAAGCCCATCAAGCTTGGGACATCCTGAAAAATACCTATGAGAGTGAAGACGAGACTCAAAAAATCCAGCTTCAAGAACAACTTGAAGACCTCAGGTATACCGATTTCAACTCTGTTGATGATTTCTTGCTCAAGTTTGATTCAATTAAAGTTTTACTAACTAGTTTACAAGTTAGTCTCTTTGATTTAAGGATAATCCACATAATTATTCATAAATATTTTCTTAGACATTTCCAATAGTTTATTACAAATATTTACTCTCAATTAGCTATTCCTTCTTTAGCATCTCAATTAACTTATGTCATCTTTCAAAATATGTTGCATCAATAGGAAGCAAAATTGATTCAATTTGGTATAATTAAAACTCACAAACATGTCTATGTCTCTCAAAGTCACAATAACAATAGATCTTCTAACACTACTCAAAATAACCAAAATTATCAAAGATCAAACAATACTAATAATTCAAGTTATTATTATAGGCCTTTCAATAACTATCATAATAATCATTCAAATAGGCCACATTGCACCTATTGTGGTAAAGATGGTCACTTAATACATAACTATTTTAAGAAATAAAAGGATGATCAACCTAATTCTCAAAATTACTCAAATGGAAAATCTAATGGAAATCAATCTTGTTCTGCTTTTACTATTTGTTTTAATGCTTCTAAACCACCGGAATGGATTATTAATAGTAATGCATCTCAACATGTTAAATCCCATAAGGAAGTCTTTGATTCTTTGCAACTTGATTCTATAAATATTCCTGTTTCTTTAGCTGATAATTATTGTTGTCAAATTGAAGGAACTGGGAATGTTTCTATTCCAAATGGTAAATTACATGATGTGCTTTATGTTCCTGATTTGAAAGCTAACCATATTTTTGCTCCTCTTGTTTCTACTCCTAACATTAAGGATAATACTAATACTCTTCAAAAGGATAATGATGAACATAAAGATAATAATGATACTCCTAATGATTTTGTTCCTTCTAGTAGTAGTAGTCATGATGATGATGATGGTAATAATTTGTTTACTCCTCCTTTCTCTCATGTTGATGATATGTTTGACCAAGAAGAGGAAATTATATCTAACTTTCTTAATGTTACTTTTCAAGATATGTTTATTACTCAAGATGAAATTCATGATGATAGTACTAATCCTATGATTGTTGTGGAGGTTAATGATAATGATGCTTACATTAACTCTCCCCTTGATGCTTCATATTATGGTGAATACACTACAGATTTGTTTTATGCAACTGAAGATTGCATTCCTAATTATTTTCCTCATGATTCGCAATATGTTTTTTCTTTCCAAAGTGTTACTAATTCAGCACTAGGTGATCCCAATGATGGGCACTCTACTAGTGGTTTTTGCCTTATTGCAAGCTCAAGTATTGATTATGCTCCACCTCTATTTTCTACTAGAAATGAATATACAAAATGTATAAATGCATCTCAAGAATCTCAATGGTGACTTAAAGATTTGGGCTCCCCTCAACAAGCACATACACTTTTGTTTTCTCAAAGTGCTATTCACTTTTCCAAAACTCCTATGTACCATTCATGCTCCAAAGCACAAGTTGAAGACATGCAAGATGATCAAGCCAAAGAAATCCTAGTGAAGACTCTTTCAAAAGAAACATCTCAAAATCATTGTAAACATTTGGGTTTGATACCTATTGATGTAATTACCCCAAGTAAAGATTATAGGGGGGTGTTAGAATTTAATCTTTCCTTGGTATTTATATGTATTTAAAGGAATAACCAAGGCATCCTATTGTATTCATTCTCTAGTCCAAGTGGGAGGACATGTCATATTTGTAATTCCTTTATTAAGAAAAATATATATTCCTCCTTATCAGGAATCCTACACTTGTCTCACACACTAGTGATATTTGGCATACATAGAAATGGGAGTTACAATGTAACTCCCTCCTCACATTTCTATTAAAGAGACAACTCTCCTTCTCTCTACACATGAGATACTTCTTCTTGAATACTATTGTATTAGCTAAGCTCTCACTCTATCTCTCTCTCTCATTCTTAGGCATTTTTGCCACTTTCATTATATCACGGGGGTTTTTTATGCTTTTCCCCCTTCAAAATATTGTCTCCTTTGTTGCTTTTCTCTTTGGTGAATGCTCCTAGTTTTGTGATTATTCATGGTAAATCTTCTTATTTCTTTCTCATTGCATTAAAAAATTTTTGTGTCTCTCTATATTTTGTTATTATTTGAGCAAAACTAGACCCGTCAAGAAGCACGATGACCGAGCAACAGACAGACAATGCCGAGCGCTAGTGAAATAACCAACCACCCAGGAGAGAACCAACCACACTCGGTAACCAAAGGAAACTGACCAACTCGGTCAAAGAAGAAATTGAGGAACATAGACAAAAATTCAAATTCTTTTTGGTGACACAGGATTTCCAAGGACCCAAGATGCTCCTACATCAACTTATCTAAAGTTTTTTTCTCTTGCTGTTGTAGCTTTTTTTAGGTTTTTCATTTTTCCTCTCTGCATAGTTTTCCATGTCTTCTCCTTTCCTTATATCCCATGAGAATGGCTTGGTCTACTTCTTCATTTTCTCTATTATTACAGTCTCTCTTCCTGATGATGGATCACGGAGTGTGATCTGAAACATTGATGCTAAAAAACACACACAATCAAATCCAGAAATGCACATGTAATTGTTTTGGAAGTTAATCTTTGGATATGGGACTATAGGATAACTGATCTAACTAATTCACCCCCCCCCTCTTAGTTATTCTAATAGTATATGCTGAGTAAATTTAGTGTTGACCGAACATCTATTTATGTCGAGCGACAGGAAATTACCAAGAAAAATACTGTTAGCTGAGGAAGACAATTTGTAGAGATGATGAAGTTACGTAGTGATGATTGAGGAGATGCACACAGTATTGACCAAGTGTCAGTAATTTACATTTGGAGAAAGAATTGAGATTCTTAGCTGACATAGTTCAATTCTTGGGTTAGACCATTTTCTAGTCAATGCAAAATCCTATGAAAATGGCCTCTTCCCTACTAATTTTGAAGTTGTCCCGCCCTGCTGCAAGCTTGTTTAAATGTGTGAAGAAAATCCATAATGTTTCATGGTGTGCACTCTTAGCCCTGTGTTCTTCATGTTGTCACCTTGATCTAGTTTAGATCGCATCTCCTAAATCACAAAACCCAAGGAGATATTCAAGTTTTAAGGTCAGCAGGGAATAATCTCAGAATTTGCCTAAGTGTCGAAAACCCACAATGTTTATGGCTTCCCATGATGTTTTCGGTCTCCCTGCTACTTTTCGTCTGCATGAAAACCCTTGATGTTTTCGCATCCTTTGTTTACCTTTGTGTCAATGTCAAAAACCCTAGATGTTTTCGATCTTTCACTGAAAACCCTGTGTTTTTGACCTCGCACTTTTTCCTCTTTATTAGCATTTCCTATCTGCGCAACTACGACCTGTTGGAGAGCCCGCTTGATGGGAACTCTTTTGTGCGCTGGTGGGCCCCATATTTTGGAGGAAGGTGATGTGAAAGTCTTTAAAACTTTCAAATAATGATCCCACATTCGTGCCGTGATGGAGATTTATAGAGTTTATAACTAATTCAACAAACAATGAAAGTAAATCGAATAGAGGAAGCTATGCTTGCATAGGCTTTCAGTCACCTTGGTTTCCATGCCCATGGGCCCTAAATTTTGAATGTAAATGCACTAATCAATGGTGGTCGCATGATCTCATGGGCCATTTCAGCCCTTGCGATCATGCAATAGGCTAACACGTGGCAGTCAGTGGTGAGTTAATGGTGACAGAGAAAAGGGCCCCACAAAAGGTAAATAATTTTAATAAAGTATACACTCTATAGGCCGATGACCTTGAGATTTGTGGCACCATCTAATGGTGGTCGCATGATCTCAAGGGCCAATTCTGGCCCATGAGATCATGCACCAGAGCGACATGTGGCGTAGGCAATGAGGCAATAGTCTAGTCATCAATCCAGTCAAAGATAACATGGGAGGCCAGCCCAATCAGTGCATACCATGTGTCATTGGTGGGTCCCACATCTGAGGCAAAAATGAAGGGAAAATAATTAAAATTCAAAAGAAAGGGAAATCCACGTGACTTTCAAGATGCATAAAAATCAAGGGTTTAGAAAGTTCATTTCTATAGTTTCAGACTATAGAGTAAATTCAAAAATTTAAAATCATAGGCCTGAGGGATTGATTAATTCATAGAGGGCACGTTTTTGCTCCAAATAGCAAGTATTATATATCATTGGAAAGGTGAGGGAATGAGGATTTCATTTTCGGGATCAATTTTAGTGCAGGTCTAACTAGTTTCGAGATATTTGCAGTTGAATGAAATAGGGGCCGAGAAGATATTTTGAAAATATCTATTTTGTTCAATCCGGTGATTCATAGTTTGTTTGAGCAGAGGACAGGTGCTTTCAGGAGGGAATGATGTAGATCAGATTTTCAGTTCTGAGCAATGATTCATCAGCAGGAGGTTTAGAGGATAACAAGTGTCAGTTTGTGGATGAATTTTGAGTTTTCTCCTCTCCTTCTTATTTTGATTTTATTTCTTTGTAAACGGTTCCAATCTTTTTGCATGAGCAGAGCTTTGCAAGTTTGAGTTCCAACTAATGCAAGTTCTGGTTAAGTTTAGGGTTCTAGTTTTTTAAGTATTTTGGCATTTTGAATGTATTGAAGCAATGTTTTATTAATAAAATACACCCGAAGTCTCTTTACAAGGACTTGATGTCTCTGTATGTTTTTTGGAATTGTTATGAGCTAGATTTGTAAGGCATTTCTAGTTTGTCATCTATAAGGTAGACTGTGATATTATTCTTTGGTTTCCTTCAAGGAAGGAGTCAATCTTGTTGGATAGTTTCTGAGAATATCAAGGATATATGGATTTGATGATCATGTGTTTGTAATGATAAAAGTAGTATGTAAGGCATGTTACTGGTTTTAGATGTGTTGAGTTGTAAATCTTTTTGAATATTTGTTCAATTTGACTCCATACCCAATGGATTAGGCACTGGTCTTTTTCCAGAATTGCATCCAAACTAATTCAAATCACTTTTCCCTTTCATGTTTAAGAGCAAAAATGTCTATAAGTTGCATTGAATAGTGCAAGTACCTTTAGTGATTCTTTGAACAGATGAATAAGATAGGTTAACCTGCCTGAGTTTTAAGCTCGAAGAGAAGAAGGGTGAATACCGTTGTCACTTTTGCCATTTTTTTGCAATGATTGTTTTCTTTTGTTAACATCATGGATTGGTTTTCTAAGCTCTACATCAGTTGCAACAAGAGACATTAGCAAGTCATTGTGAGAACCCCTAATCCACTGTAAGGATTTTATTGTGAAGCAGTGAGTCTGAAGATAGGTATACCCACCTGGGTTTGTGGATCCCGAAGTAGAAGGACTTGATCCTTATCAATTAGCCTTTTGCCTGTAAGAATCTGGAATTGGGAACCTGAGAGTCAAGCTTAATAGCGATATTGGTGATTCTACATGAAAAAGAGCTAACAAAATGGTGACTCTGCTAGGGAGGCAAAGTATTGCAGTTGCATAAGCAGTGAGGATATGTCTGAGTTTCCTTATTGTTTTCAGCTAAACCCACGAGTCTGGCCAATGTTCATATGGGAAAGAGTCCTCAAGGTTTGAAAATTCTAAAAATCTTTTTCAGATCTGTATGTACCTGGAATTGTTGTTGACATTAGTATACAAAATTATGTGACTCTGCTATGAGACATACCCAGAATCTTGTAGCTTTCAAAGAAGATCAGTGAAGAAAATTGTATTCCTCTCAAAAGAGGTGGCGACTCTATGTTAGAACGAACCTGAAATTTGAAGGTGTTCTTTAGATTTCAAATCAAAAGGTGAAGCTACTGCAGCAACAAAACATTTGTCCAGGTATTTTCCCATTTTTTTATGATATCTCAAAAGATCCTTATTCGGTGAAGAAGTCACCAAGCTAAGGAGTATTAGTAAGCCTTGTGTATGCTTCTTTGTTTGAATAAGTTCAGTTGAAAAATCTATGGTGAAAAGTGTATACATTTGAAGTTGTGTCTGCATAAGATCTTGTGTAGCAGAAGTAAGATGTCGTGTCATAGTAGTTCTACAACCGAGATGGAAAACACTTTGGATTCAAATGTTCTTTCTAAATCTAAAATTTTGTTGCCAAGTTTTAATGAAATTGAAATTAATAGACTGATGTTGTGGCAACAAATTGAAGATGCAACTATCATGTTTCTAAGAACAAGAATAGGTAAAGGAAAGATGAATCAATCATATTATTCTATGATAAATTTTCAGTAGCTCTAAGACAAGTAGAGATTTATGATCTGTTCAGAGAACCCTATTTAATGGACTTGTTTGTAGAGCTATGTATGCCTAAATCAGTCAATCAGTATGCAACATTCAGAGAAAAACATTTTGCACACATTATAGAATGTCTTTCAGAAATTGAAAAGGCCAAATCAGAAAATAAATGTGAAGAGTATTCAGATGAAATGTATAAAAATGATGGATTAGTTCAGATTGGTATGATGAGTGCAGTGATGCTGATATTGATAGTGATAGAGATCAAAATGAAGGAGATAAATTTGATAGTGATTTCTATGATTCAGTGCATAGTGATGATTCTCAATCTGGGAATGAATGTAGTTCAAAAAATGAGTATTCGGTTGGAGATGTGAAAGCATCACTAGTTGTTTTTCCAAAGATGAACATAATGATAATTGTGGTGTTGATGCTCATGATCTAATCTCATTTTCAGATTCTGATTCTTTTTCCTCTAATCAGATTTTTTGTAACAGCGGGTCTAATAATGTATTCAGTAGCTTTTCTAATGCATAGTTTGATAAAGATATGGATTCTAATCAGCCAGCCTTGTGTAAAAACTTCTATGATCAACAGTTCCATTTAGTGTGTAATCCATTGTTTGAAGATAATGTTCAACAACCAGACTATGATGGAGCTGAAACAGTTCAAGAAATAGTTGATTCCAAGGGATATGAGTCAGATTCCCAAATTTCATCTCAGCCGGATTAGAAAGAAGTTATCTACTATGAGCCTCATGATATTTCAAAATATGTGCAACAGTGTGAGTATGAGACTTTTGCTTTTGATTTGCAATCATGTTTTGAAGATGAGGATGCATCTAAAGATTGCAATCAATAGGCAAGTCTTTTTCCACTTTGTAAAAATTAGTTTAGTGTTCGATTGCCCGGTGCGGTAAATCATGACTATGTTTCTTTTTTGCAAAGTGATGACATTGGCAAGTGTAGTAAGCATATGTGTGTAGAAGATCAGAATGAACAGTTAGTGTTTGACACTCACATGCTTGATAAATTTCAAAATGTTGATAATCATATGTCTTTTGATTTTCCAATGGAAGGTTTTTATCCATTTGACCATGCAGATGAAAATAAGGATACTAGTTTGATTCCAGAACATGGGGATGAGAACTGGGTTTTTGATAAAGGTAAAGGTTGACGCTTGTTGGGAGCCTTTTGTAGTTCAATTGTGAACGTTTGTACATTTTTATAGTTGCTTTCTTTTCAGCAGTAGTGTAGTTTCTTTCAATAAAGGAGACTCAGAACTGAATAATGGATTGGAGGGATAAGAAGAGAAGCTATTGTTTTTGGGGTGGTCTGCTCTTCTAGGAGATTTTGGTATTCTTGTGCTGAACTTGCATTCAACCATCCCCAGATAGAGCCATTGTTAGTCCATTTTCTATTCAATGCAAAATCCTATGAAAATGGCCTCTTCCCTACTAATTTTGAAGTTGTCCTACCCTGCTACAAGCTTGTTTTAATGTGCGAAGAAAATCCATAATGTTTCATGGTGTGCGCTCTTAGCCCTATGTTCTTCGTGTTGTCACCTTGCTCTAGTTCAGATCGCATCTCCTAAATCACAAAACCCAAGGAGATATTCAAGTTTTAAGGTCTCCAGGGAATAATCTCAGAATTTGCCTAAGTGTTGAAAATCCACAATGTTTATGGCTTCCCATGATGTTTTCGGTCTCCCTGCTACTTTTGGTCTGCATGAAAACCCTCGATGTTTTCACATCCTTTGTTTACCTTTGTGTCAATGTCGAAAACCCTGGATGTTTTTGATCTTTCACCAAAAACCCTATGTGTTTTCAACCTCGCACTTTTTCCTCTTTATCAACATTTCCTATCTGCGCAGCTACCACCTATTGGAGGGCCTGCTTGATGGGAACTCTTCTGTGCACTGGTGGGCCCCATATTTTGGAGGAAGGCGCTGTGAAAGTCTTTAAAACTTTCAAAATAATGATCCCACATTCATGCCGTGATGGAGATTTATAGAGTTTATAACCAATTCAACAAACAATGAAAGTAAATCGAATAGAGGAAGCTATGCTTGCATAGGCTTGTGATCACCTCGGTTTCCATGCCGACAGGCCTTAAATTTTGAATGAAAATGCACTAATCAATGGTGGTCGCATGATCTCATGGGCCATTTCAGCCCTTGCGATCATGCGATAGGCTGACACGTGGTAGTTGGTGATGAGTTAGCAGTGACAGAGCAAAGGGCCCCACAAAAGGTAAATAATTTTGATAAAGTATACACTCTATAGGCCGATGACCTTGAGATTTGTGGCACCATCTGATGGTGGTCGCATGATCTCAAGGGCCAATTCTGACCCACGAGATCATGCACCAGAGCGACATGTGGTGTAGGTGATGAGGCAATAGTCTAGTCATCAATCCAGTCAAAGATAATGTGGGAGGCTGACCCAATCAATGCATACCATGTGTCATCGGTGGGTCCCACATCTGAGGCAAAAATGAAGGGAAAAGAATTAAAATTCAAAAAAAAGGGAAATCCACATGACCTTCAAGATGCATAAAAATCAAGGGTTCAGAAAATTCATTTCTATAGTTTCAGACTATAGAGTAAATTCAAAAATTTAAAATCATAGGCCTGAGGGATTGATTAATTCATAGAGGGCACGTTTTTGCTCCAAATAGCAAGTATCATATATCATTGGAAAGGTGAGAGATTGAGGATTTCATTTTCGGGATCAATTTCAGTGCAGGTCTAACTGGTTTCGAGATATTTGCAGTTGAATGAAATAGGGGCCAGGAAGATATTTTGAAAGTATCTATTTTGTTCAATCTGGTGATTCATAGTTTGTTTGAGCAGAGGACAGGTGCTTTCAGGAGGGAATGATGCAGATCAGATTTTCAGTTCTGAGCAATGATTCATCAGCAGGAGGTTTAGAGGATAACAAGCGTCAGTTTGTGGATGAATTTTGAGTTTTCTCCTCTCCTTCTTATTTTGATTTTATTTCTTTGTAAACGGTTCCAATCTTTTTGCATGAGCAGAGCTCTGCAAGTTTGAGTTCCAACTAATGCAAGTTCTGGTTAAGTTTAGGGTTCTAGTTTTTTGAGTATTTTGGCATTTTGAATGTATTGAAGCAATGTTTTATTAATAAAATACACCTGAAGTCTCTTTGCAAGGACTTGATGTCTCTGTATGTTTTTTGGAATTCTTATGAGCTAGATTTTTAAGGCATTTCTAGTTTGTCATCTATAAGGTAGACTGTGATATTATTCTTTAGTTTCCTTCAAGGAAGGAGTAAATCTTGTTGGATAGTTTCTGAGAATGTCAATGATATATGGATTTGATGATCATGTGTTTATAATGATAAAAGTAGTATGTAAGGCATGTTACTAGTTTCAGATGTGTTGAGTTGTAAATCTTTGTGAATGTCTGTTCAATTTGACTCCATACCCAATGGATTAGGCACTGGTCTTTTTCTAGAATTGCATCCAAACCAATTCAAATCACTTTTCCCTTTCATGTTTAAGAGAAAAAATGTCTATAAGTTGCATTGAATAGTGCAAGTACCTTTAGTGATTCTTTGAAGAGATGAATCAGATAGGTTAACCTGCCTGAGTTTTAAGCTTGAAGAGAAGAAGGGTGAATACCCTTGTCACTTTTGCCATTTTTCTGCAATGATTGTTTTCTTTTGTTAACATCATGGATTGGCTTTCTAAGCTCTGCTTCAGTTGCAGCAAGAGACATTAGCATGTCATTGTGAGAACCCCTAATCCACTGCAAGGATTTCATTGTGAAGCAGTGAGTCTGAAGATAGGTATACCCACCTGGGTTTATGGAGCCCAAAGTAGAAGAAGGATTTGGTCCTTATCAATTAGCCTTTTCCCTGTAAGAATTTGGAATTGGGAACCTGAGAGTCAAGCTTAATAGCGATATTGGCAATTCTACATGAAAAATAGCTAACATAATGCATGGTAAATCATTTTATTATGGATTCAATGAGAAGTATGAAGATGTATCTAGAAGGAAGGATGAAGAACTTAAATTTTGGAAGGATTCAATGAATTTGATGAAAACCTAAGATCTACGGAGGAGATTAAGTGGCAAAAGATGGATCTACCTATTGAGGAGGTATAAAGGAAAACCTAATTGTGAGGTTACAGCGTGTGCTAAAGTTGTTGATGTTATTGACTCACAAGTCTAAAAAGAAGGATGGAGGTGAAATATTGAAGGATTTGACAAGAGTTCTAATTGATTGAAATGAATTCTAAGCAGATCAGTGATGTAGATATAAATGAAACTCACTCAGTAAATCAACATATATGTGCAAATTGGATCTCTTATTAGCAAAGTGAGTTGTATATTTTTCATATCAAAAACTACTGCTACTTTCTAACCATTGTATCAGTCTAAATCCTTTAATCAAGGTTGACCTAATAGTCATTGATTAAATCCTTTAATCAAGATGGAATTATAATGGAATGTACTTAAATACTTTAACCATGTCATTTTTGAAAGAGTGTTTAAATCCTTTAACAGGGTCATGTTGGAGATTTTCTAGTAAGCCAGTGTTGACTGTATGTTTGTCCTTGATGACAACATATGGTAAGCAGCATGTGAAGTATTTATATGTAGAGATCCTTGATCATATGTTGTATGGCTATGTTATCAACATGATATCATATACGTAAAGGTTGATTCTAAGTATAGACAGTTGTTCAGTTGTTTGTAACAATAGTGTTCCTGATAGTGTTGGAAGTAGAGTTCTGTATGTAATTCATAGTATGGTTACTATGGAGCCTTACACATTTAATTTTGTGTTGTAAAAATATTTATGAAGCTATGTTCATTGACACAGAGTTAGTTGTGTAGTATAAGTTGAGTTATGATGTTTCTATTTTCCAGTTATAGTTTTAGGAGAATATTTGTTGAGAGATGACAATATTTATATTGTTTCTATAGTTGGGCCTATCATTATGGTATGCATGTTTGGTTTCATGTTTGGTTATGAGATAAGGTTATTTGGTTAAGAGCGCATAATGTATTTCATCTTGAGAGTTAAGTTTCAGTTAATTTGGTGGAGCTGACAGTGTGAAGCAACGCATCTACTCATATTGGGTTGCACGGTCCTATTTGTGTTGCATGCTTAGTATTACTATTGGAAGTGGTTGTTGGAGAGTTGTATTGTTTCATTAATTTTATTTCAAGAAGGTCCTAATAGGCCGACTTGATTATATCTTTTGGAGTAGGCTACTTTTAACCAGTCAGTTGTGGTTGGTAATTGTCAATCATGGAAGTAGGATAAGAAAGTGTGAAAGTATTGAACTAGTAAAGCCATATCAATCATCAGTTGAAGATCTATGTGAAGAAGAAGAGAGTGTATGCTATTCATTGGAACTAATCAAGAGAGCAGGTCTAATTCACAGTTCACCAAGATCTAGATATAGTGTGTATCTATTGTGCAAAAGGTTGTAGCCTTCACCATTTGAGCAGTGTGCTCTCGAACAGTGTGTCCTCACCTTTCACAGGGTTATTTGTAAAAGATTCGTAATGGGGTTCAACCTTTGACAATGCCACTGTACTTCATATATTGTAAAGATCAACTCCTAACAGGGTTGTAAGATCTTCTAACAGGGATCATTATGCTCTAGTGTAGTTTATAGTGGGTGTTAATTTCCACTAGAGTTTTTACCTATTTTGGGTTTCCCCGTAACCAAAATTTTGGTGTTGTGTTAAGTTTTATCTTGTTGTGTTTATGATTAATGTTCTTATGTACTAATTTGGATAAAGAATTAAATCTTGTAGATAACTGAGTCACCCCTCCCCCCCTCTCAGTTATCTCTTGGGACTATTCCTAACTATTGGTATCAGAGACAAGTGCCTCAGAGAGAAATTTTAATAGCTTGAGGTTGATCAATTTTCATTCTTTAGAAAAGAAAGTCCTAAGTTTGATGGAGAGAATTATCTAGATTGGAAGAAAAAAATGATAAAACATTTGCAGTGCATTAGTTTTGAGATTTTTGAAGTAGCTACTCAAGGCGTTCAGGTCCCTCTCTATAAGATCTTGCCAAAGATGATGCAACTATTAAAAAAAAAGTAATGTTTACTCAAAATGAAATTGCCAAATAATCCCTTATTAGAGCCTTATCTGATAGTGAGTTTTCAAAGATCAAGAAAGTAGATAAAGCCTATAAAATATGGAAGTATCTAGAAGACATGTTTGAAGGAGATATCCAAGCATATAATGTGTGCAAAAAGACATGGAAGAAAAGATATAATACTTTGGAGATGCTACTTGAAGAGAAAATCAGAGCCTATATTCAAATAATTAATGAAGCAGTTGCAGGAATTAGAAACAATGGTGGAGAGATCTTGGAAGAAGTCAAAATGGACAAATTAATGACTAGTCTAACAGTAGAATATGAGAACAAGATAAACATCCTAGATCAGACTATGTATTTTTCAAAAGTCTTCAAAAGAGAGACCTTAATCAGAAAGATTTTAGCATTCGAGATATCAAGATTGAAGACAAAGCCTAAAAGTGAAACAACATTCAAAGCCTCAGTCCATGGTACAAAATATTTGAACACCTCTAGTAATTTTGACGATGAAGATGATGATAAAGAAATAGAAGAATTCATTTATATGGTAGCTACAAAAGAAAGAAAAGAAAAAGGGAAATATGAAGGTCAGTTACCATTTAAATGATTTTTATGTAACACGATTGATCATTTTGCATCTAAGTGTCCTACAAGAGTCAAGAAGTACAAAACTAATTTCAAGCCCAAATATACAAAAGAATGTTACTATGCTAAATATGGAGTGATAGATGAAGATTCAGGAGAAGATGAAATTGGATTTATTGCAATTAAAGTTATGGAGAAAATGTTTGATGACATGGATATTGAAGATGAAAAGAAAGTAGAAGAGCTAGCATTAATTTCACAAGAAGACATTAGAATAGATTGGATCATTGACAATGGATGTTCACATCACATGACATGAGACAAAGATAGATTTGTACATCTAGAAAGTACAAAGGTGGCATGGTTAGATTTGGAGACAACACTCCTAAACCTATCATATGTAGAGGAGCTATCACTTTGGATGGAAAGAACAACATTGATGATGTTCTATATGTTGATGGTTTGAAGCATAACTTACTAAGTGTTCGATAGTTACTTGACAAAGGATATCAGTTGGAATTCAAAAACAACAAGTACATCATTAATAAAAAAGGAGTAATGATTGCATCAGGATAAAAAAAAAAAGGTAATGTTTTTATGCTTAATTTAGAAGCAAGTTATTTTGTTGCAAAAGTAGATGACAGTTGGTTATGGCACAAAAGACTAAAGATAAGAAATGTAAAGATAGTAAGAGACCTCCCTAGTGTTGCAAGACTAGTTGATACAATGTGTGATGGGAAAGCATGTAAAGAACTCATTTAGAAGCAAGCAGAATTCAGTAGAGAACAAATTGGATCTAGTGCATATAGACCTATGTGGACCAGCTCAAACAAGATCATACTATGGTGAAAGGTACTTTATTTTGTTTGTTGATGATTATTCTAGAATGATGTGGGTTGCATTCTTAAGAGATAAATCTGAAGCATTTGAGAAGTTCAAAATATTCAAAGCTAAAGTTGACAATGAGTCTGGATTAAAATGTTTAAGATCAGATAGAGGAGGAGAATTCACTTTTGATAAATTTTATGAGTATTGTGAAGAACATGGGATAAAAAGATAGCTAAGTGCACCTAGAACCCCTTAGCAAAATGGAATTACAGAAAGAAGAAATGGGATCATACTTGACACAACATGCACTATCATTTGAAGGAAAAGTTGCACACACCTATTGGAGAGATGCAGTCTATACTATCAACAGAATTCAATTAAGGCCAGGTGTAGACAAAACAACTTATGAGATATGGTTTGGGAATGTACCTATAGTAAAATACTTCAAAATATTTGGAAGGAAGTGTTACATCAAGAGAGATGATGGTGTTGGTAAGTTTGATGCAAGAAGCGATGAAGGTATTTTTCTTGGTTACTCTACTAAAAGAAAAGCTTATAGATGTTTCAAATTGAGATTGAAGAAGATCATTGAAAGTGCACATGTAAAGATTGATGAAAAGTTTATGATTCAAGAGAGATTTTATGATTATGCACCTATTATCGAAGAAGAACCTAGACCTATCAATAGAGAAGAAAATGTTGAAGAAATGTTTGACACCATTGATGTATTAATTAGTGAACTTGAATTAAGTGAAGAAGAATCACAAAAGATAGATGAGAGAGTCACAACTAATGTTCCAAAATTTACATCTAGATACCATTCAAAATAAAATATCATTGGAGATTAGAACAAAAAATTCATGACAAGATCAAAATAAAAAAGTTCAATAGTTGATGATGTGGTATGTTTACTTTCACAAATTGAACCCTTAAGTGTTGAAGATGCATGTAATGATTTGGATTGGCATGAAGCAATGAAAGAAGAATTGGATCAGATAGTTAAGAATGATACATGGGAATTGGTCCCTAGGCCTAGTGACAAAAATGTGATTGGAACCAAGTGGATATTCAGAAACAAGATGAATGAATAAGGTACAGTAGTAACAAACAAAGCAAGACTAGTATGTAAAGGATATGTGCAGAGAGAAGGAATTGATTACTCTGACACATTTGCCCATGTAAGAATATTGGAAGCTATAAAATTATTTCTAGCCTATGCAACATTCAAAGACTTTAAGGTATATTAGATGGATGTCTACATAGAGAAGCCTGGAGGATTTAGTTTATCAGACAAACATGATATGGTTTGTAGACTGAAGAAAGCCCTTTATCGATTAAATCAAGCCCCTAGAGCATGGCATGAAAGACTAGATGGTTATTTGACAAAGATCTGATTTAAGAAAGGAGCAATAGATTGTAACTTATTCATAAGAGAGACACTTGAAGAATTATTACTAGTTTCTATTTTTTTCAATGACATTATTTTTGGTGGTAATGACAAGCTTAGTGTAGATTTTGCTAAAGAGATGCAGAGGGAGCTTGAAATGAGTATGATTGGACCTATCAAGTACTTTTTGGCATTGAATGTGAAACATACAAACAAAGGTATATTCATTAATCAGTCTAAGTATGTGAAAGAGATATTGAGGAAATTCAAGATGGATGATTGAAAGCTGATAAGCACCCCTATGATAACAAGAAGCAAGATTTCAAAAGATGATGGTTATACAATAGTAGACAAGACTCTATATAAGTCTATGATTGGTCAATTTATATGTCTTGCTCAATCCAGACCAGATATTTCTAATGCAGTTGGTATTGTTGGAAGATTTGCAACTGAACCTAAACAAAGTCATCTCATTGTAGTAAAGAGGATATTCAAATACTTGAAAGGAACTATAGACTATGGTTTATGGTATCCTAACTTGGAGAATGTAGAACTTTGTGTGTATACATATGCAGATTGGGTAGGTTGCGTTGATGATAGAAAGAGCACCTCAGGAGGAGCAGTATTTCTTGGAGACAAACTAGTTACTTGGACAAGCAAGAAGTAGAATTGTATTTCTCAAACAACAACAGAAGAAGATTATGTAGAAGCAACATTAAATTGTTCTACAATTGTTTGGATCAAGTAGATGATAAAATATTTTGGAATCCAGATTGATTATCCTATTGTTATTTATTGTGACAACATTAGCACTATCAATATGTCAAAAAATTATGTGATGCATGCAAAGAGAAAACATATTGAGATAAAATATCATTTTCTAAGAGAGAGAGAGTTGCAGAGGAAGAAGTAAAGTTGGATTATGTGAGTACTAAAGAATAGTTAGTAGACATATTCACTAATCCATTATCGAAGGATACATTTGAGTATCTCAAGGAGAAGCTGCGAGTAATTCCCTTCCCTAGATTTGATTAGGATTTTCAATAGTGCATCAATCCTCAGTGACTGATGAATGGTGGACTACTCTACCTCAGGAGTAGTACCTATTTTTTTTTTTTTTGGAACCCTTTTCCATTGATGTCAAAAGGGGAGTATATAGTCATGAAAAACAAAATAGTTGATCTATTCTAAGGAGTATAAAGTAAGGAGGAATATATAGTAAGAGGATGTAGCAATAGATGTTCAAAGCATTCAATAGTAGTTGGAGAAATCATTTTTGGTGGACTATGTTGTTGAGGAAATGGAGAATGTTATTATATTTTTGGATTGATGGTGTTTTTCATTTTATGTGTTGCCATCAATGCCAAAGGGGGAGATTGTTGGAGATTTTCTAGTAAGGAAGTGTTGATTGTATGTTTTTCATTGATGAAAACATATGGTAAACAACATGCGTTGTAGTTATATACAGAGACCCTTGAGAATATGTTGTATGGATATTTTATCAGCATGATATCATAGACAAAAAGGTTGATTCTGAGTAAAGACAGTTGTCCAGTTGTTTGTAACAATAGTGTTCCTGATAGTGTTGCAAGTAGAGTTCTGTATGTAATTCGTAGTGTGGTTACTATGGAGCCTTGCATGTTTAATTTTGTGTTGTAGACATATTAATGAAGCTATGTTCATTGACATAGAGCTAGTTGCGTAGTATAAGTTGAGTTATGATGTTTCTATTGGCGAGTTACAGTTTCAGGAGATTATTTGTTGAGAGTTTACAATATTTATATTGTTTCTATAGTTGCACCTATCATTATGGTATGTGTGTTTTGTTTCATTTTTGGTTAAGAGTGCATAACATATTTCAGCTTGAGAGTTAAGTTTCAGTTAATTTGGTGGAGCCAACAGTGTTAAGTGATGCGTCTTATCATATTGGGTTACGCGGCCCTATTTGTGTTGTGTCCTTAGTATAGCTATTGGAAGTGGTTGTTGGAGAGTTTTATTGTTTAATTAATTTAATTTCAAGAAGGTCCTAATAGGCTGGCTTGATTATATCTTTTGGAGTAGGCTACTTATAGTGGGTCAGTTGTGGTTGTTGATTGTTGATCATGGAAGTAGGATAAGAAAGTGCAAAAGTATTGAACCAGTAAAGCCATATAAATCATCAGTTGAAGATCTATGTGAAGAAGCAGAGAGTGTATGCTATTCATTGGAACTGATCAAGAGAGTGGGTCTAATTCATAGTTCACCAAGATCCAAATATAGTGTGTATCTGTTGTGCAGAAGGTTGCAGCCTTCACCATTTGAGCAGTGTGCTCTTGGATAGTGTGTCCTCACCTTTCACAGGGTTATTTATAAAAGACTCCTAATGGTGTTTGACCTTTGACAAGGACACCGTACTTCATATATTGTAAAGATAAACTCCTAACAAGGTTGTAAGATCTTCTAACAGGGATCATTATACTCTAGTGCAGTTTATAGTGGGTGTTAATTTCCACTGGGGTTTTTTTATCTATTTTGGGTTTCCCCATAACCAAAATTATGGTGTTGTGTTAAGTGTTATCTTGTTGTGTTTGTGCTTAATGTTCTTCTATACTAATTTGGATAAATAATTGAATCTTGTAGATAATTGATTCACCCCCCCCCCTCTCAGTTATCTCTTGGGACTATTCCTAACAGGTCACACCTAACAGTGTGTTTTTAAACCTTTAACAAGGTTGGCTTTTCATAGAGCTCTCTTCAAAAGAGTGAAAATATCAGTAACATGTTACAAAGTGGTTTTTACCAACTTGGGTTTCCACTATATATCTTGGTGTTATGCTTGTGTGAATGTTTTGATGTGAATGTTTCTATATTCTACAAGTTAATTACTTTTGGACAGTGGACTGCATGTTATATGTTTCTGATATATACACTTTAGAGAGTGATTTGTTTTGGTGATTAGATCTAAGATTGTTGAAGTGTTTAAAAGTGCAATTGATACATCTAGACTTGAGAACAACTGATTCACCCCCCTCTTTGTTGTTCTAAATAATATTAACACGTGACATCTGGTCATACATTCACTATAAGATTAGTGAAATAGGATATTTTGAGTTACAATCCATATACCGTGAGTTATGAAAGGAAAAAAAGTTTAAGGATGAACATACACACTTGGAGATCAAAGGGTTAACCATTGTCCTTCACTCATCGAAGGAATTCAAGACTGAGTGGATTAGGGTAGTACTCAGTCGATTACACAAGGGAAAAAGGTGGCTGGATGATCTGGTTAAAATAACAAAGGATATTATTCACATGGTCATTGATTATCCAAGAAGTGACAAAGCTAAACCCTTAAGGGACCAACCAAGGAGTGAGTTTGAAAAATTGACAGGAGTCGAGTGGGATGGTAGAGGTATGCAGATTAATACAATCAATGACCCTGAGACTAGATTTGGGGCCTATATGATTTCCTACAAGATATTCCAATCTAGCAGACACAATAATGTTCTGTGCGACACTATTGACATAGCATAAAAATTTATGAAGAAATTTTTACAACTAGACCTCGTTGAGTTGATGTTGAAGAAACTAGAAGAAAACATAAGGACTATCCATGTTATTAAGACCAACACATCTAAGTTTGGATCACTCTTAGTATGTATCTTTTTCTATGTGCAAAATTCATTTCCCTCAATCGGTAATGTTCAATCGGATGTCAAAAAACTAGTTGTCATACAAATCGATGAGTTCATAAAAAGTTTAGGTCAAAAATTTGAAGCAGTAATGGATGATTACTTCGGTAAATTCAAAGAAAGAATGTATAAGAGAAGCGGGATACCTATACAGTTAGTGGAACAATACAAAGATAATATTTTTTTTCTAGTGGACATCAACACCACTCTTATAAAGGAATTTGAACCTAGGACTCCATGATTACCACCTATGGGATACGAACTTGATATTGACCAAGCCTCTAGGTCAATAAAGGAGCTCTTCTCTAAGCCCAAAGACAAGAAGGAAACTAGGTTTCAAACCTACTAGGTTTCCCCACCTTTTAAATGTGGATTTGTAAAGATTGCAAGGCCAACACCAAAAAAGACATACCAAAAGAAGAGAGGCACTCAAGCATCTACCGAGACACCTAAGAAGAGGACAAAGTGAATAAGAGGTAAAGATGAGTTAGATTCTAATGATGAAGAGGATAATAGTCAATTTAAGGTAGTTTTAAATAAGGCATAATCAATTGATGAAATAAAAAAGAATATAAAAGAGATGGGAAGACTAGGTGACCCTAAAATGAATTGGTATGTACATATGTCTACCAAGGATCAGGAAAAATTGGAGGAAGCAATCATCAACATTATGATTAAATTTAGAAGGTTACCAGTTGAATTTTCAAGTTATATCTAAAAAGAGTTATATGATAAGGTATCAACAAGATAAACTTATGCCTTGCATACTGAAAAAAAAATGAGGGCAAGATCATTGATCTTGGAAATGCCAAATTTATCAGTAACAGAAATTAAAGATATGATGAAATAATATTCCAAAAAGTTTTTAATGAAAGGAAGAGAAATGAATATACTACAAGGAAAACTTGAAGAAGTAGATGAAGAAAATAAAGAAAAATGGACAAAATTTTTTAAGTCCAAGGCTGAAGAAGAGAAAATTGCCCTTGCACTTATCCCCATGCAAGGTGACAAAGGAAAAGGAAAAGGTACACATTCTGATGATGGTGATCTTACTACACAAAGGCCAATCAAAGATACCATACACATATCAGACACTCAGAAGCTAGAAGATGAAACATATGAAAAAGACTTCTATCCTGGTGGCTACACTAAGGAAGCGAAAGAGGATACTCCCGAGAAACTAGTCATTATAGAGAATGATGAAATTTTAATTGAGGATATCACTAAAGGTGATCTCAATGATGAGGCAAAGGAAGATGAAGATGATACTGCTACTTCCAATAAAATCAAGGAAGATAAAACTATTGAGGCAACTACAACACATATACCGGGTAACTTACTTATTTTGGTGCAATCCATAGAAATTTCTACTCAAGAGAAACCTAAGGAGAACATAGCCAAGAAAAAAATGGACACTACCAAAGTGGAGGGTGAACAAGGAAACAAAGAGACTACCTAAGCTAAAAAAAAGAGGAAAAAGACAAAGGAACAAAAATTGAAAAAATGTAGATGATTCTACAATAGGTACAAGGCTAAAAGCCCAAGGACCTTAGACCGAGGAAACAACAAAAGGGAAATACAAGGAGGAAAGTCTCTCCATCGAACAACCATAGTCAAATCCAGAGATGAAAGCTCTATTACTATATGGGAGATCTGCCACATCAAGTAAACATGAGAAGAAAAAGAAGAAGAAACATGGAAAATGTCTAGTCACCTTAGATGAAGTCATTGAGATACCTTCATGTGATCCAAGAACCTTAGCCCCTGAATCTCTTAGAAGATATGGAGAATTATGCACCAGGAGAGTAGCTCAGGAGAAGTTGATACAAGAGAGTAAACACAAATAGGTGCTAGAAGATGTGAGAGAGATTGTAATGCAAGTTGTACCTGATGTCAATGTTGATGAGGAAACTCCCATGATTGACCAACTTTCAACACTTATTGGACACATCAATTCTCCAAATGTTGATGCTGAGAAGAAAATTGAAGACAAAGTTGAATCTAAGATTCAACTCAAGATAGTAGAAAAAATCAGCCAAGTTGTGGCCATTCATAAGGTGAAGTTATCTAAAATGACAAATGAAATTTAAATTATCATTCAGAAAATACTCACCACCTTGAAGAAGCTTTGCACTACCGAGTCATTTACGATAAAAATAATAGAAAAATTGAAGAAATTAGATGATGATCTACATAAGAGTGTGGATGGCTTACTCATAGAACCTAATCCATTTAAATCAAACTGTGAAAAAGTAATTCATATGCATGGGTTAAGAGATAAGTTAAGAAGAGAAGAGGACAAGATAAAAGATCAAACAACCAAGGTTTAAGAAGAGTTGTAACCACACATTGAGGTGATGTTAAGGCATGTAAAGAAAGCCAAGGATCTTGTTGATACTCTTGAGCTATCAGTAGTAGATCATATATATTTGACATGCATGCACAAGTTAGTCTGGTGTAGATTTCTTTAGATAGTTAGAAAGGGGAATGGGAAAACCTCTTAGCCAACTTGAAGAAAAATTATCAAAACATTTTGGATAAGCTGTAAGTATATACAAGTTTTTGGAATTATTACAAAAAAGGGGGAAGATATGTGTACTTACAAGGGAGAATATATGTATATATGTATACTTACCAAGGCATATAGATAGGGGGAGTTTACAATTTTGAGTATATAGTTTTGCATTTTTTGAAAAATTTTCTTAAAAGGAATACATATGTATTTTTTTCACTAATGCCAAAGGATGAAAATGTTAGTTATATGTTTTCATTAGTGTCACACATATGATCGGTAAAGGAAGCTAACATGATAGTCAGTCAACACACTATGTATAGTAACTGAGAAGAGAACAAGGAAAAATATCATAGTAACCAAGTACAGTTATAACTAAGAATTCATATATACTATTGGTAAATTACCGAGTGATGAATGCAGTGTATACTGAGAAATACAAAAAGGACATAAAAGTTTGTAATATCATAGAATACAAGTTAAATAGTTTACACTGAGCTAGAAAATGGTTAACAAAGATTGAGGTGAAGATTAAATGCAGATGTAATCTTTAAATGATTGATTATCCCTATGTAATTATGTTTTAGGATATTCATTTGGATTGTAGATCTTAGGTTTTCTAGATGATGACATAGCCCTAATTAGGTCAAAATATTTTCATATAAAATTTGTCAAGATATCATTTTGACATGTACCACACATGAAGTAGCCACCAATATAGATATCTAAAGATCAGACAGGGTTGTGAAGTTAAAGTATTGAAAAAGCATTCAAGGATTGGATTAATATTAGATCAGAAGGCTATCAAGAAGAATTAAGAGAAGAAATCTATCACAACAAGGTTAAAACAACTAAGTACTTATCAGATTTGAAATCAAGAAAATTTAGCTATATACAGATCAATTCTACTATTACTTTCTAACAATTGTGGCAGAACTTAAATCTCTTAACAAAGTAGACCTAAGAATTCTTTTTGTAAATATCTTAATTGAGTGAAAACTTAATTTTGTTGCTTAAATCCTTTAACTAGGTAGATCCTCACAGATATTTATTGTTACTCCTAACAGGGTAAGATCATTAGAAGTGATCAAACAATGTATCCTTAACTAGAAAAAATTATTACTATAGTTAGAAAAGCTTTGTGGGCATCATCCCCACCATATTTTTACCTTCTAACAAGGGTTTTTGTGATACCAAAACACTTATGTATTGTGTATGTAGTTTCATGGATGTTTACATGTTATATTGGAAAGCATTTCTTATTTTCAGTAATGATATGAATGGATGTAAAAGATAACATGTCACTTGGCTAATGAATTACATTTTTAAAAAGGATTCATTTGAAAAAAAAATTGAGGTTACTGATTCACCACTCCCCTTTTAGTAACTCACCTTTCCATAATCCCAACAAATCCTTGAGAGTCAAGTCTCGCTATTGGAGTATGTGAATGGGCTCCAAAGCTAGCTTCTCATTCTCTACCTGTAAAGTATTCAAGTATAGAACATGTGCAACATATAGTATATACTGTCTAAGCACTAAAACATGAAAAACATCATGAATGTGAGATAAGATGGGTAGAAAAGTAAGATGGTAAGAAATCAGTCCTGCTGTCATAAGAATCTCAAATGGGCCAATGAAATGAGGTGCCAACTTTGATCCATTTCCATAATGGATATGGAATCTTCCATGGAAGTACTCCCAGAAACACATTTACACCAGCTACAAACTATCTATCCACCCTATGAGCATCTACATACTTCTTCTTCCTATCTTGAGATGTGGTCACATGCTCACAAATGGGCTCCACCTTCTTCTCCATATCTTGAAGCATCTCAAGACCTAACAAAACATGATTCTCTAGCCTATTCCAACTCAAAGATGTATAGTAGGGATGACCATACATAGCTTGAAAAGGTGAAATACCAATAGAGCTACGGTAGCCATTGTTGTAAGGAAACTCGGCCATGTACAAATAGTCCTCCTAATGAGTTTGTCTATACATGAAAAACATCCTTAACATATCTTGTAAAACCTAATTTACCATATTTGTCTAACCATCAGTCTCAGGATGATATGCCCAACTAAAATTAAGGTATGATCTAAGATCATGTTGCAAAGAAGTCCAAAATCCAAAAGTGAATACAAGATCTCTATCTGATATAATCATGCAGGGAACACCATGCAATCTCACAATATCTTGCATAAAGACTCTCTCTAATGAATCTTTTGTATAGGATGTTGTCATAGGAAAAAATTTTACCACTTTGGTCAACCAGTCAATAGTGACCATGATGGTATTATGTCTACAAGGAGTCATAGGAAAACCTATGATGAAATCTATCAAGATGATATCCCCTTTCCATGAGGAATGGGATTAGGTTGTAAAATTATTGTTGGATGTTTTTGGTCTGCCTTAACCCTTTAACACTCTAGACATCTTTCCAAAAAATTGGTAATGTCACATTTCATACCAGACCAACAATATGGTTGTCAAAGGTTTTCATGCATATTCTTGACACCTAGATGTACCGAGTAAGATGCATGATGAGCCTTAGATAAAATTAAGGTACACAGATCATCTGATGGAGGTAGATATATCCAACTCATATAATACAAAAGAATATCTGACTCTAAAACATAACTTGAAAACTTTCCTTCCAAAGGTCTCCCTAGCTCAATCTTAGTACTCACTTCCTTGTACCAAGTATCTGTAGAAAGTTCCTAGAGTATACGACTCCACAAATCTACACCAAGAGTCAATTTTGAAATCTTGTGTCTCCTATGACTCAAGGCATCAACTACCACATTTTCCTTACTTTGGATGTACTTTACCTCCAATTCATACTAACAAAGAAATTCCATCCATCGCCTCTATCTAGTATTCAGAATAGGTTCGGTAAAGATATATTAAAAATTATGGTGATTAGTCTGAAGCTCAAATCATTGTCCCATGAGAAAATTTCTCTATCAGACTAATGCATGAATTACTACCACTTAATCAAGATCATGTGTAGGATAGTTTAAATTGTGATCCTTGAGTTTTTGAGATTCATAAGTAATCACACATCCTTCCTACACAAGGACTGCTCCAAGACCTTCCAAAGTAGCATCAACATAGACCATGAAATCACTCACTAGGTTGGGTGTTGCTAGAATAGGTGCACTAGTTAAACACTCCTTGAGGTTCTAAAAATATTCTTCACACTTCTCTATCCAAACATAATTCTTCCCTTTCCTTTGTGGAGAAGTAATATGATATGCAACTCAAGAGAAGTCCTTAGGAAACCTGTGATAATATCTCGCCAAGCCCATGAAACTAAAAACTTCAAATACATTGGTGGGGGTTACCCAATATATTATAGCTTGAATCTTGGAGGAATTTACTAAAATAACCTCACCTATGATCACATGCCCCAATTACTAAACTTCAAACTGAAAAAATTCACACTTCATTGCATTTGGCATACAACATCATGTAATGAAGATATGATAAAACTAGTTGTAGATGTCCCTCATTCTTCTCTATGGATTTAGAATATATCAATATATCATCCAAGAAGACAAGGACAAAATATTCATGGTAAGAAATAAATACTCCATTCATTAGGCACCTGGAAATAGATGGAGCATTTTTCAAACCAAAAGGAACTACTATGAACTTGTAATATCCATAGCGAGTGTGGAATGTAGTCTTGTGAATATCTGCATCCTGGATATGTAACTAATGGTATCTAGATTTGAGATCAATCTTTGAGATTAACTTGACCCCATTAATCTGATCAAAGAGATAATCAATCCTTAGCGAATGATATTTGTTCTTCATCATTACCTTGTTCAATTGTCTATTTTTTATGCACAAGTGTAAATATCCATCTTTATTCTTTTAAAAAAGTATAGGTTCCCCCTTGTTGGTACTCAAAATGCAGTTTTGAGGTACCATGTAAAATTTTGATTAGGTGCTCATTTTGGCTTTGTATTGCATGCTAGTATGGGCTTATTTGGGGTCATATCTTGAGGTCTATGTGTTTATTGCTTTGCATTCATCCTATCAAGTTGTTTTGAGTCCTTAGATGGCATGTTCAAATGGGTTTACATCAGTTTGTTTCTAGGTCTCTAAGTCAGAAAATGCTTAAGTGTAAATTTCACTGGGAAGGGTCACTTTGAGGTTGAGTAAAATGCACCCTGGAGAGCGTCATGAAAATATGAGCCTAGCGTCTTGTTGTAAACTTTACATACTCTTTATGTGTCAGGTTTTAGGCCTCTATGATAATTTTTGACCCCATTTATTCATCCCCTTTCGGAGGTGTTTTCTAGTTTCTGCACTTGGCCCTTTTCCCAGTTTTGTCAGGAACCTTATTTGACATGTTATAAATTTTACCCGGTAGATTGGTAGAAAGCTTTTAATCATTTCCCTGCATTATAGACAAGTTTTACTCTACCCCTATCAGTTTGTAGCTCGTGATGAATCCATCTGATGAGAAATTGAAGCTGGTTCCATTTGCAGCTTTTGTGTTTTGCACTGTTTGGTTATTCACCAATTTTCCAGAGCCCTATTTCGACTGTGAATAACTCATGCCTAGTTGATCGGGTCATCAGTATGTTTGTCTCAGTGTATAGTAGACATAAAATACTTCCATTTTGTAAGATTGTGGCTCTTGATGTATTCATTTGGTCAATTTGCCAGATCTTTTCTGTTTGCAAAAAGTGCAAATTGACCAGTTATGTTTTCTGCAATTTTGTCAGAGGCCTTCTTTGCCTGCTAATAACTTTTCACAGGATGATCCTATTATCAAAATTTTTGTTATCCTATATTTCTGACAAGTTGTACTATATCTCATTCTGATTTGAGCGTCCTGCCAATCCATTCGTGCAGTTTTCAAGGCTAATTCCAGATGTAGTTTATCAGGTTCTGACAGTGTGTTTGTAGGAGCAGAATGAAAAGGGAAACTTCAGAGGTTAATAACTTTCACCTCGGGTACAGTCAAGGGATGTCATTTTGCAGAGTGATTCTATGTATCTCAAGGTTTATGTCAGTCACGCGATGAGATTTGTTCAGGTGATTTGGTCAGTTTTCAAAGCCAGTTCTAGAGCCAACTTAAGTGATTTCAGACAGAGCAGAAAGGCAATGTTTTAAGTGGCTAACTTTGGTCAGTTTTATCTTGTGGCTTGGGTCGCTTCGAGATTTCTTCTTTGACATGCATATTTGTTTGTTGGAGGTGAACATGTGTGCTCAGTGACATGACCCTATGATGGCTATTGGCTAGTTTTAAGGCCGCTCTCAAATGTCAGCTAACGTTATTTGGCAATCTTTGCAAAAGATAAAAGTGAAATAAATGGCCCAAACAAGATAATGCCATGATTTGTGAGAGCAAAGGAGTGTGTCACCGGTGTGAGTTATCACTAAGATTGGGTACAAGATATTTGTGTACGTAGAAATGGCTAGTGTTACTAGTGCTCATTTATCATTGTTGTTTTTTAGAGGGCAATGCATCAAGGTCGTGTCTCAAATTTTGAGAAAATCAAAGCAAAGTGATGTTGTGATGTCAAATATCATAGACAAATGCAAAGCATGTGGAGAAAAAGAAGATAAAAAAAGGGTTGAAGGCAAGAGCCAGTTAAAAAAAAGTGTGAATGCATAGCCAGTCACGTTTTTTACCATAACTCAAAAAATACAAACTGGGTCGGGCTGAATTTTACATATGTTTGAGATGACAATGTGTGAAGTGTACAGAAAATTTTTTAGAAAAACCCAGTTTGACAATCAAAAGTTATGGTCCTCTGAGTACTCGCAGCAATAAAAAATCAGCATTGCTTCCAAAAGTTTAATCCCACATTGCTCAAGAAATGACCATTTCAAGTGTTTAAAAGATATACCACTCACATAATGAAATGAATAAAGAGAAGAAGGCTCTCAAAAGTGTGCATAGCTATTGCATTGGGATGCGTGCCAGTGACCATAAAGCACTAAATTTTGCATAAAAATGCTGGCGAAAAATGCTAATGGTTAATGAGATAACATTTAGAGAATTGGAGAATGCTTAATCTCTAGTTCTCCAAATGCTAGCGGTTAAGTCATAAACATTCAGAGAATTGGAGAATGCTTAGTCTCCAATTCTCCAAATGGTTAGTGGTTAAGAGATAACATTCAGAGAATTGGAGAATGCTTAATCTCTAGTTCTCCAAATGCTGGCGGTTAAGTCATAAACATTCAGAGAATTGGAGAATGCTTAGTCTCCAATTCTCCAAATGGTTAGTGGTTAAGAGATAACATTCAGAGAATTGGAGAATGCTTAGTCTCTAGTTCTCCAAATGGTTGGCGGTTAGTGAAAATGATTCAGAGAACTAGAGAATGCTTAGTCTCTAGTTCTCCAAATGCAAATGGTTAAGTCATAAACATTCAAAAAATTGGAGAATGCTTAGTCTCTAGTTCTCCAAATACTTGACAGTTAGTGAAAATGATTCAGAGAACTAGAGAATACACTCAGTCGCCCATTCTCCAAATGATAACCATGGTCAAAGAAAGATTTAGAGAATTGGAGAATAGAGCTTTCGCCAGTTCTCCAGAGTTAACTGCAGTTAGTCTGATCATCTGGAGATTCAGAGAATGCATATGGTCGCTAGTTCTCCCAATCAGTGGCTTAACCTGAGGTTAGTCTGAGCATACAAAGAGGTGATGACAAGTGGCGCTATCTGGTGCTTTCTGAGGCAAATACATAAAATGATATTAAATTGCCAGATTTTAAAAGATTTAAAAAATTAACATAGTTTGGACTATATGATTAAAATTCAAAAATTTAAAAGATAGTTGTTCACGGAAAAGGGGCCTAGAAATTTATTTTTTAACAAAACATATAAGTGTTATATGTTTCCGGAAAGGTCTCGGAATAAGGATTCTAATGGTGATGACTATTTTCAGTTTCAAAGTAGTTGATAAGAGCAGTTCAGGTTTGAAATCCGTGAATCAAGATCAGTTGCAGATCAGATTGGAAGTTTTTGGAGAATGTGGATCAGCTTGGGAATCAGTTGCAGGGAGATGAGGAATGTTGAAGATATTTTTATGCAAGAGGGACAGCTGTCAGTTGGTTTTGGGAATGGACTCTCAATTGCTATATCTTGGATTTTTCTCATTGTAACAAGGATGTTGAAATTTATGCTGCAGAGCAGCTTCCAGGCTTTGGGTCTTATTTTCTGGTGTCTTTGTATTGTAAATGTACAGTTACAAATAAATTTTAATGAGAACAATGGGAATCCCGATTTAGTTCTTGTTTGATGTCTTTGTATGCATGATCTTAATTCTTGTGTATTGATTTGTAAGGCATGTCAGTATACCAGTTATAAGGTACCTGTGAGTTTGAATTCAAGTTTCTTTCAAGGAGAGAGTAAATCTTGATTTTAAGTTTTGAGAATTATAGGCTTGTATATGAATTCGATGTCCAAGAACTAGAGTGAGAGAAGTGATTTGTAAGGCACTTCACTTGGTTTCTTTGAGTTTGGGATTAAGGTTTTCTGCGAATGTATGTTTGTATGACTCTGTTACCCAATGAACAAGGCACTGGTCCTGGTTTGCTTTGCAGTTTTCATCATCAACCTTTAAAATTCAATCCATCTTTAATTTCATGTTTGAGAGCATTCATGTTTATGTCTTGTGTTTCATAAATACAAGTGTTGTTAGTGATTCTTTGAAGAAATGAATCCAAGGGTTAGCCTGCCTGAGCTCAAAGCTCGAAGAGAAGAAGGAGTTTATCCTTGTTATCACATTGACCATTTTTCTAGTTCTTAGCAGATCATACAGGTGGGATCCTGTATAAGGCTGGTTGAGTTGAACTCCCACGTTTTATAAGTCTGAGAACTATCCACTAATTTTTATGTCTGCATAAAAGGTTGTAGTGAGTAAGTGTTTATGTATGCAGATCTTATCATGTTTTAGGTGCACCCGCCTGAGTGTGTGGAACTCGAAGCAGAAGGAGGATCAAATCCTCATCAATTAGTCTTTTCTTGCCCCTCAATTTGCATGAACAAGTAGATTTGTGTTACTGGACAAAGATCCCTATGTCTGGTTTTCATATTTCTCTTCTAGAGTTGAGGGATACAAGAAAAATGGCTAACAAATTGGCGACTCTACTGGGGAAGAAATACATGACAGCAAGTTAAGATGTCCAATTCCTTGCTTTGCTGAATCATCCTAGGGTCTGGTCCAGTTTGGTTATAGAGTCTAGTTCTTTTAAAAAATTGTTATATTCTCTCACTGAATGAGAGTGGAGACTCTAAATCTCTGTTTGATCAGTGTGTAGTAATATGAATTGCAATGAATTTGGTGATCCTGGCAAACAGTATATCTTGTGAAGTTGTTTGCTGAGAAAGAAGGTTCAGATCTGAGATAAAATCTCTCAGCTGATTCAGAATTTGTCCTCTGTAAAGAGGTGGCGGCTCTATAAAATTTTGAGAGATGATTTGAGGAAGGCTTCAGATCATTATTTTACACCAGCGACAACACATCGAGGTAACTTTTATCAAAGTACAAAATCAGTCCCTAAATAGGTGAATTAGTCACTAAGAAAAGGGAAAATAATTTTAAGAAGTTGGAGTCATATTTCTGAATTTGAAGTTTTCAGTTATTGTAAAGAGTATCAGAAGTATGCAGTGGTCTGTGAAGTCACTAGTTGCATGAGTTTGGATAGAAATACTATCATGAGAATAAGCTCTATTGTTCTGCCAGTGTGCTAAAATGGAGGTCCCAGCTATAATAAATCAAGAGAATGTTTCTAAATCTGAAAACTCTCAGTCAGATTTAGAGAGCTATAAAGATGAACTTCATTTGATAAATCAAAAGATTCAGCATAATTGTGTATTGATGTTAAGATGTGCAATAGGAGAAAGAAATGAAGAATCTACATTATCTTATTACAAGAAGTTTCTTATTGCATGTAGTGAGCTTCCTGTGGGTTTAGATTTTCATGAATCCCAGTATGCTGAGATGTTTCTAGAACTTTCGATGCCTGAATCAATTAGTTGGACTGCGTCCTTAAAGGATGAAGCACTAAAAAATGTTAAGGACTGGACAGACTCTTTTATAAATGTTGAATTCAATGATGTTGAGTCTAGTTCATTTGGGGATGCTGAGTCCTATGATGGTTGTAGTGCTGGTTATTGTGCTAATGATGAAACTTATAAATGTCAAGGAGTGGAAAATGAATCTTCAGTTGATAATGATTTCCTTGAGCTTGTAGATTTCCCCTCTTCTCAGCATGATGTTAATGACTATTTGTTTCAGTTTAGTGATGTTTTGTGTGAACATGAAGAACATGGATATAATGCAGATGTTAGTTCTTGCAGTAGTTACTTCACACAAGGTAATGTGAGACAAATAAATTCAGTCCCAGCTTCAAATGGAAAAGAGATTTGCAGCATCAGCGGTAAAAATGAGGAGATGAAATGTGATGTTCAGTGCTTGCTAAGTTGTGAGCAGATTTCAAATTTCTTGGATGCTGATTTTCAGAGGTATGGTACTAAGTTTGTTTCCATAATTCCATGCCCGGTGAATATAAATTTTGATGAAAGTGATTTGGACAATGGCATGATGAGTGAAACATATCTTGACATCTTTTCTCCAATTTTAAATCAGCAAGATTCAAGTGCATTTCATTGTCATGGTTTTGATAATGTCATTTTTGATGAATACAATGATGAGTGTGCTAGTGAGTGTTCAGATTTGCATGAACTTGTTGATTGTGGTTCTGGTTTACGTTTTGATGCTGGAGAAAGTGGTAAATCTGAAAGTGTATTCTTAGATTGTCTAATGCCCAATGAGTTACTCATTGATGGAGTTTGTTCCCTTCCAAATGATGCTGATATAATTTGTGATCAGCAAAATGTTCCCAAACTTATGCAATCAGAATTTTGTTCTGAAAAGTGTTATGTTGGTTTGCAAAGTGATGAGATAGAAATGCTGTATTTTTTCTTGCAAACTAATGATCGGAATGATGGTGTTCCCAGTCATGATGCTGAGTTGGAATGCTCCAATTTTCAGCATGACAGTCAAAATAAAGAGGGTGATGTTCTAGTGTCACAAAATGATCAGTACCCATGGTATCCTGATAGCTTTCCTTTGCCAGATAATGGTGAGTGTATTGATCACTTTTCTTGTATTATGCTGAAAGTGAATCATGATGTTTCTAATCGGCTGGATGAAACATATGATCTCAGTTTGCCTCCGTTGTATGGAGATGAGAATTATTTATTTGATCGGGGTAAGGACTGATTTTAGTTTCAGGGCTTTGAGCCTTTGTAAATAAGCTTCAAGTTTGTACATTTGTAGTTGCTTTCCTTTCAGCAGTAGTGTAGTTTCTTTCAATAAAGGAGCCTTAGAACCTAATAATGGATTTGGAGGAATAAGAAGATGAAGTTGTTTTTGGAGTGATAAGGAGAAGCTAGTTTTTTGGGTGGTCTGCTCTTCCAAGAGATTCTGAGATTCTTGTGTTGATCTTACGCTCAACCATCCCCAGACAGAGCCAATGTTGGTACTCAAAATGCAGTTTTGAGGTACCATGTAAAATTTTGATTAGGTGCTCATTTTGGCTTTGTATTGCATGCTAGTATGGGCTTATTTGGGGTCATATCTTGAGGTCTATGTGTTTATTGCTTTGCATTCATCCTATCAAGTTGTTTTGAGTCCTTAGATGGGATGTTCAAATGGGTTTACATCAGTTCGTTTCTAGGTCTCTAAGTCAGAAAATGCTTAAGTGTAAATTTCACTGGGAAGGGTCACTTTGAGGTTGAGTAAAATGCACCCTGGAGAGCGTCATGAAAATATGAGCCTAGCGTCTTGTTGTAAACTTTACATACTCTTTATGTGTCAGGTTTTAGGCCTCTATGATAATTTTTGACCCCATTTATTCATCCCCTTTCGGAGGTGTTTTCTAGTTTCTGCACTTGGCCCTTTTCCCAGTTTTGTCAGGAACCTTATTTGACATGTTATAAATTTTACCCGGTAGATTGGTAGAAAGCTTTTAATCATTTCCCTGCATTATAGACAAGTTTTACTCTACCCCTATCAGTTTGTAGCTCGTGATGAATCCATCTGATGAGAAATTGAAGCTGGTTCCATTTGCAGCTTTTGTGTTTTGCACTGTTTGGTTATTCACCAATTTTCCAGAGCCCTATTTCGACTGTGAATAACTCATGCCTAGTTGATCGGGTCATCAGTATGTTTGTCTCAGTGTATAGTAGACATAAAATACTTCCATTTTGTAAGATTGTGGCTCTTGATGTATTCATTTGGTCAATTTGCCAGATCTTTTCTGTTTGCAAAAAGTGCAAATTGACCAGTTATGTTTTCTGCAATTTTGTCAGAGGCCTTCTTTGCCTGCTAATAACTTTTCACAGGATGATCCTATTATCAAAATTTTTGTTATCCTATATTTCTGACAAGTTGTACTATATCTCATTCTGATTTGAGCGTCTTGCCAATCCATTCGTGCAGTTTTCAAGGCTAATTCCAGATGTAGTTTATCAGGTTCTGACAGTGTGTTTGTAGGAGCAGAATGAAAAGGGAAACTTCAGAGGTTAATAACTTTCACCTCGGGTACAGTCAAGGGATGTCATTTTGCAGAGTGATTCTATGTATCTCAAGGTTTATGTCAGTCACGCGATGAGATTTGTTCAGGTGATTTGGTCAGTTTTCAAAGCCAGTTCTAGAGCCAACTTAAGTGATTTCAGACAGAGCAGAAAGGCAATGTTTTAAGTGGCTAACTTTGGTCAGTTTTATCTTGTGGCTTGGGTCGCTTCGAGATTTCTTCTTTGACATGCATATTTGTTTGTTGGAGGTGAACATGTGTGCTCAGTGACATGACCCTATGATGGCTATTGGCTAGTTTTAAGGCCGCTCTCAAATGTCAGCTAACGTTATTTGGCAATCTTTGCAAAAGATAAAAGTGAAATAAATGGCCCAAACAAGATAATGCCATGATTTGTGAGAGCAAAGGAGTGTGTCACCGGTGTGAGTTATCACTAAGATTGGGTACAAGATATTTGTGTACGTAGAAATGGCTAGTGTTACTAGTGCTCATTTATCATTGTTGTTTTTTAGAGGGCAATGCATCAAGGTCGTGTCTCAAATTTTGAGAAAATCAAAGCAAAGTGATGTTGTGATGTCAAATATCATAGACAAATGCAAAGCATGTGGAGAAAAAGAAGATAAAAAAAGGGTTGAAGGCAAGAGCCAGTTAAAAAAAAGTGTGAATGCATAGCCAGTCACGTTTTTTACCATAACTCAAAAAATACAAACTGGGTCGGGCTGAATTTTACATATGTTTGAGATGACAATGTGTGAAGTGTACAAAAATTTTTTTAGAAAAACCCAGTTTGACAATCAAAAGTTATGGTCCTCTGAGTACTCGCAGCAATAAAAAATCAGCATTGCTTCCAAAAGTTTAATCCCACATTGCTCAAGAAATGACCATTTCAAGTGTTTAAAAGATATACCACTCACATAATGAAATGAATAAAGAGAAGAAGGCTCTCAAAAGTGTGCATAGCTATTGCATTGGGATGCGTGCCAGTGACCATAAAGCACTAAATTTTGCATAAAAATGCTGGCGAAAAATGCTAATGGTTAATGAGATAACATTTAGAGAATTGGAGAATGCTTAATCTCTAGTTCTCCAAATGCTAGCGGTTAAGTCATAAACATTCAGAGAATTGGAGAATGCTTAGTCTCCAATTCTCCAAATGGTTAGTGGTTAAGAGATAACATTCAGAGAATTGGAGAATGCTTAATCTCTAGTTCTCCAAATGCTGGCGGTTAAGTCATAAACATTCAGAGAATTGGAGAATGCTTAGTCTCCAATTCTCCAAATGGTTAGTGGTTAAGAGATAACATTCAGAGAATTGGAGAATGCTTAGTCTCTAGTTCTCCAAATGGCTGGCGGTTAGTGAAAATGATTCAGAGAACTAGAGAATGCTTAGTCTCTAGTTCTCCAAATGCAAATGGTTAAGTCATAAACATTCAAAAAATTGGAGAATGCTTAGTCTCTAGTTCTCCAAATACTTGACAGTTAGTGAAAATGATTCAGAGAACTAGAGAATACACTCAGTCGCCCATTCTCCAAATGATAACCATGGTCAAAGAAAGATTTAGAGAATTGGAGAATAGAGCTTTCGCCAGTTCTCCAGAGTTAACTGCAGTTAGTCTGATCATCTGGAGATTCAGAGAATGCATATGGTCGCTAGTTCTCCCAATCAGTGGCTTAACCTGAGGTTAGTCTGAGCATACAAAGAGGTGATGACAAGTGGCGCTATCTGGTGCTTTCTGAGGCAAATACATAAAATGATATTAAATTGCCAGATTTTAAAAGATTTAAAAAATTAACATAGTTTGGACTATATGATTAAAATTCAAAAATTTAAAAGATAGTTGTTCACGGAAAAGGGGCCTAGAAATTTATTTTTTAACAAAACATATAAGTGTTATATGTTTCCGGAAAGGTCTCGGAATAAGGATTCTAATGGTGATGACTATTTTCAGTTTCAAAGTAGTTGATAAGAGCAGTTCAGGTTTGAAATCCGTGAATCAAGATCAGTTGCAGATCAGATTGGAAGTTTTTGGAGAATGTGGATCAGCTTGGGAATCAGTTGCAGGGAGATGAGGAATGTTGAAGATATTTTTATGCAAGAGGGACAGCTGTCAGTTGGTTTTGGGAATGGACTCTCAATTGCTATATCTTGGATTTTTCTCATTGTAACAAGGATGTTGAAATTTATGCTGCAGAGCAGCTTCCAGGCTTTGGGTCTTATTTTCTGGTGTCTTTGTATTGTAAATGTACAGTTACAAATAAATTTTAATGAGAACAATGGGAATCCCGATTTAGTTCTTGTTTGATGTCTTTGTATGCATGATCTTAATTCTTGTGTATTGATTTGTAAGGCATGTCAGTATACCAGTTATAAGGTACCTGTGAGTTTGAATTCAAGTTTCTTTCAAGGAGAGAGTAAATCTTGATTTTAAGTTTTGAGAATTATAGGCTTGTATATGAATTCGATGTCCAAGAACTAGAGTGAGAGAAGTGATTTGTAAGGCACTTCACTTGGTTTCTTTGAGTTTGGGATTAAGGTTTTCTGCGAATGTATGTTTGTATGACTCTGTTACCCAATGAACAAGGCACTGGTCCTGGTTTGCTTTGCAGTTTTCATCATCAACCTTTAAAATTCAATCCATCTTTAATTTCATGTTTGAGAGCATTCATGTTTATGTCTTGTGTTTCATAAATACAAGTGTTGTTAGTGATTCTTTGAAGAAATGAATCCAAGGGTTAGCCTGCCTGAGCTCAAAGCTCGAAGAGAAGAAGGAGTTTATCCTTGTTATCACATTGACCATTTTTCTAGTTCTTAGCAGATCATACAGGTGGGATCCTGTATAAGGCTGGTTGAGTTGAACTCCCACGTTTTATAAGTCTGAGAACTATCCACTAATTTTTATGTCTGCATAAAAGGTTGTAGTGAGTAAGTGTTTATGTATGCAGATCTTATCATGTTTTAGGTGCACCCGCCTGAGTGTGTGGAACTCGAAGCAGAAGGAGGATCAAATCCTCATCAATTAGTCTTTTCTTGCCCCTCAATTTGCATGAACAAGTAGATTTGTGTTACTGGACAAAGATCCCTATGTCTGGTTTTCATATTTCTCTTCTAGAGTTGAGGGATACAAGAAAAATGGCTAACACCCCTTGGACAAACACTTGGCCAAATAATACCCTTTACCAAAATATCCTCTAATCAGAGCTTAAGCTCGCTCAACTCATGTGTGGTCATCTGGTAAGGAACTCTAGATATAGGTTGGGTTGTTGGGACAAGATCAATGTGAAAATGTATGTCACGCTTTGGTGGCTTGCCCAGAATCTCACTAGGAAAGACATTGGAAAATTCCTAAAGAGTAGGATGATCAAGAGTCTTCTCCTTAGTTTAAACTTCATCCAACTCATTGATAATTATAGAAAATAATTGACAACCCTTTTGTATGTTTTCTTGAGTTGCATAGTGGAAATCATATGAAGAGATATGGGGTGCTAGATTCCTATAATCTCAAAATCATTTCCAACATCATCCTTGCATTTGATTATATCTTTTGTCTATAATCAATCATGTCTCCATGAGAACCTAGCCAATCTATCCCAAGGAAAATATCATATGATCCAAAAGGGATCACATGAAGATCAACCAAGGTAATGAATTTACCTAGGTTCAACTCACATTTATGCACTAGAGATTTTGTTGACACCATTTCCCTAGATGATAACTCTACTTTCTAACTTGATATATTTCTTTATTCCACTAGCCCACATTTCTCTACTACAGAAGGAGATATAAAGAATGTGTATCTCTTGAATCAAATAAGATACAAAGATAAATACATCTAGTAGCACTTGAAGTTTCTACCATAGTTCCCTAATGCTCTACTTGATTATGATCCACTACAAAAATACTCTGTGATCCCCTACTATAGGATTATAAGTTTCAGGCTCTGTCCTAAAAATTGTGATGCACATTGAGGGAAATGCACTACAATATGACCATACTATCCACATGAGAAACAACCACTACCTCTACCATGACCTATCCTAGTGGATGGTGCACTATACTACTAAAAATTTCTCCTACTAGCAATCGAATGTGTGCTTTGTGCAGGATGCCTGGCATGGTTGTTTCTGTTGTGAGGAAAGTTATGGAAGTTATTAGATTGAGGATCATCACTCTATGTTAGAGGTTTTGTTCAATTTTGATGATGATTAAAAAATTATGGAAGAGGTTTATTGAAGCTCCCTACACCTTAGGATAGGTTACCTCTATATCCTAAAGGTATAGGAACACCAGTCTAAATTCCCACTTGTCCATCATGTCTGAAAACCAAATTTTCCTCCACTAAGGTAGCCTTAATAACTATTTCCTTGCGGGTCTTGGGTTTGAAAACCTTAACTCCTCCAATGATGCAACCATTAAGCCCCATGATGAAGTGTTTCAACATAAGTGGTGACTTATCACTAAATGTTTCATAAGTCTTGATCTCGAAGAAATGATGCTCATAATATTGGACAATCATAGATAATTTTCACATATTGTGGAACTTGTCTACGCATTTTTACTGCCACTGATCATATAATAAGTGTTCCTCAAATTTCTTGATAAATATCTTCCAAGTGATAGTCTCTATGGTAAGCTCCAGTTTCTTCTCCTCAATCTTCCACCAGTAAGTTGCAAAACCTTTGATGTGCATAATGACACACCTTTCTATAACATTGGTATCGAATTGCTTCATGGAAAAACACAAACCTAATACAATGAGCCAAGTCTTTACCTCAAAACTAGTACGAAGACCATTAAAAGGAGGAGGTCATGATCTCATAAGGTCTCTCATCTGATTGGCCTTTATGGATCCTTGACCAAGGGTAGTGTCCCTTCCTATGGGAATCTTGGTTATCTATTTCTCCTCATTATAATAATGGCATGATGCTTCATGTTTTCCTTGTCTTGCATAGGTAGGCACTCTAGAATAGTTTGGATAATCTACATAGCATTAAGCTCTCCTGAATCACCGTGATGCTGACCACTATTCTGTTCCTTGCTCTCCTCAACTCTATGACTCACAGGATGGCTAGGAAGCCTTTTCCTTCCACATTCTCTACTACATCCTCCACTATGTCCTCTAGCAAAAGATCTAGTCTCAATGACCATCTTTCCTACCACATTCAAACAAGAAGAATAATTTCTTACATAAATCAGAAATAAGAAGTGAAGTAATCATAAAGAAATGGTCTGAAATACAAGAGTGTTATATGTCTAAAAAAAAATTTTAAGTTTTAATTTCTATACATATAATGGGCTTAAAAATTTCTCAGAGTTCCCAGTGTATAAACATGGGCTCTGATACCAAGTGTAATGTCCCACCAGAGAACCTAGGAGAAATTAACCTAAAACTGATACTAAGTTTACAAAAAATTTTTTTTTCTTAAGAGTTACAAATAGTATTGAATAAGAAAGAAAAACTAAAACATAAATTCCATATATACTCATATACAAAATCTAAATTACAATTACAAATCTTAAGGGTTCCTTGATGTAGAATTATTTAAATACAAATTAATCTATCAAGTACATTAACCATATAAATCTTCCACATAATACATTATCTCAAAAGAGTAAACAAATACATCTGAACCATAAGGTATACATGATAACCCACATTCACTATACAAGTCACAAGTTATGTAAATACAACCAAGTACAAAGTATAAATAAAATAAATAATAGGAAAAAATATGCAAAGATTATTTAGAATAAGAAGTAATTGCAACAAGGATCATCCAACACTAGTACAGGAACGTTAGAGTCTCGGATGGTAAGAGAATCACTACCTCCCATCCTCATGGAAACCTATGGTTCCACTCCCATCGTGTTAAGGAGATAACATTAGAACCCATTTGGATAACAATACCAAAATAAATCAATGGGTAATACTAAGAAAAGGATCCTATAAGTTTCCTATCTCATAGGTACAACTCAACAACTCAAAGGTACACACACTAATCTAGAGGCAACCAACACATGTAAGAAATATAAGATGAAATTAGGGAAGTTTCATCACATATGTCAACCCATTGGAATGATCTCACTAGACTCTGACTCCCAAGTGTGAACATGTACAGAACTTGAAATCCTCTCATGTAGAAAAGGATAAGCAATCATGCCAGAACTCATTGTCACTACTAGATAGGAAATCTTCTTCTCCTAATTTCATCCTTAGCCTATACTAGTACTCAAGGCATGGACAAGGAATCCATTTTCTCATTAATTCATTTTAAAAATATATTTAATGTGTTATATTATCATGTATTTAAGTAACCTACTAAGGATACCCAGGTAGAAACTTATGGACTCCAACACCTCCAAAGTAAGCCACTTCCCCTTTAAAACCTAGATGACCTAGCCTAAGTTCATAAATCTCAAAACATCTCTCTATCATCATGAATCATAAAAGTCAAAACTTGGTTCCAAAGTGTCGTAGGAACACACAACCAACTTCGATCATAACAAAATCAAGAGCTTTCATAAGGTTGGGTTATAAAAAAAATTTAATTCCATAGATGTATGCAAGACAAACAAATATAACACATTAAGCCTAACCCCACCTCTAGTAACAATCCTAAAAAAGATGACGTAAAAGTATTCACTCCTTACCCACAATTACAAAAGGAAAAAAATTCATAAGAATTTAATAATTATAAATTAATTTCTAACACAAAATTACACAAATTAAATTTATTGAAATAATCACTTAATATAACTATAATTACATTCCTAAATTAAATTCTATTAAATAAAAAAATCAATTTATAATCTTATTTATAATAAATTGATTTCAAAATTAATAATTACTTAAAATAATATCATTTACATGTATATATACTATCTATATAAAAAACCACATAAGTATATACAAATAAAAAAATTATATGCACATATACGAATATACCTTCCTTTAAAGAAATATTAAGAAAAAAGAAAATATCAAGACAAAATTAAACTATACATTTAACTCTTAATAAATATTAATTTTTATATTAATATATTTTAATTATAAACTAAATTTAATATTAATAAGTATGAAAATTAATATTGTATTATAAAAATAAAATAAAATTTTTAAATTTATTAAATAAATTATTTAATTTTTTTCTAAAGAAATAAATAAATAACATAAAACAAATCATAAAGTAATGTGGGGGGGCGGTGGGGGAGGGGTGGGGAGGGCAGCCCTCCTCACAGCTACCTACGAAAGATGTTGTCATGGCAGCCCCTGCTACTATCAACAACAATTGTCCTAGCAACCCAGGCTACTATCAACAACAATTGTCCTAGCAACCCAGGCTACCTATAGTAGTGACTATTGCAACAACCCTTAGCTTTTAACTGTAGGAGCTATTGTAGCTTCTTAAGGCTGCTACAACAACCATAGCCATTAAGGCTAGCTGCCACAGGGTGGGGGTAAATAAAACCCCCGCCCCCAAATATTATATATATATCCTTTTGATTCCATTTTAAATAATAAATAATATAAATTTGATGTATTGTTTTATGTCAGAAATATTCTGATATATTTAAAAAAACCTATCAGAATATTTCTGACATAAAACAATACATCAAATTTATATTATTTATTTTTTAAAATCGAACAAAAAAAACATTAATTATTATATTTATATTTATATATATCTCTCATATATATATATATATATATATATATATATATATATATATATATATATATTACCAGCAAAACAAACTAATAACTGTTGGAAATATAGATGTAGTAACTGAGAGGGGGGGTGAATCAGTTAACCACAAAATATTACCACTGATCCCTTAGATGTCCTATTAAATTATTTACTGCTGACATACAGAGAAATGTTGAAACTCGGTAATTGCAAAGAGTGTTAATTATAACTATTCTTAAGCATTCATCAATAATTAACATGCATGAATAAAGAAAATACCATGAACACAAGAGACACGAGATTTAACGTGGAAACCCAATGTGGGAAAAACCACCAATGTAACTAGTTACTGATTTTCACTCTTCTGAAGTGATGCCCTGTTAGGAGCCAACCCGGTAAAAGGTTACAAAACACACTGTTAGGTGTGACCTTGTTAGAGGATTTAATCACCCAACTAGGACTGGCCTTGTAAGAGGTCTTAAAATAATTCAATAGAACTGTCACCTTGTTAGAGGATTTACAAAATGGATGTTAAACCAACTCGGTTAGGAGATTTTGAAATCACTATTACGATGGTAAGAAAGTAACAATGAAGTGACCTGAATAGTGATGCAACTGAATTGCTGATTACAGATCTCTGTTTTGCTTCACTAGATCCTTCCTAATCAAATATATCTCTGTTGCTCTTCAAGGATATCTAACCATCCTTCAAAATTCACTCATACTATTCTTCTCTTTCTTCTTTCTGCTTGCTCATAATTCACAACTTGACCTTCTATATATATACCATTCAGATTGTCAAGTCGGCACTAATAATTATTACAAACATTACTAATCATTACAATAGTCAGCTGGAATAAACCAACTTTATTTCTCAAATTGACAAAATCCTTTACTGGGCTGACCTTGCTCGGTAAACATTAATCTGAATAAGATTTCCTTTGGCAACCGAGAGAACTCGGTAAGTACTATGAATTCTTCAACATCCTTTGGAGACCGAGTGAACTCGATAGACACTAACTTTCCTTCGATAACCGAGGAAGCTCGGTTAACATTTTTTTCTGCCATACTTTCCTTTTGACACCCGAGAGGTCTCGGTAGACACTGGTAACTGCTTTACTGACCGACTGAGCTCGGTAGACACTGGGAACTACTTTGCTGACCAACTGAGCTTAGTAGACACTGGGAACTGCTTTGCTGACTGACTGAGCTGATAATTGATATGACATCTGTGTGACATCAATGACAACATATAATCATTCCAACAATCTCCTTCAGACAATTGTATCCAATAATCTCCCTCTTTGGCATTGATGGCAACACAATATGTCATAGCACAATGAAATTTCACAGAAAATATAGAATAAGGAACATATCCTTAGCTTCATTCTAATTCTCATCTCCCTCTGTCAGAAAACTTCTCTCTTTGACTGAAAACTCTCCCTCTTTTCTTCTTTTTAAAAAATAAATCTCATTCTTAGAAATTTCATGAAATAATGACAGCAAACAACAAACTCTCCCTCTTTGACAACACATGCCAAACATAACACACTTCCATTGAATACCAATGTACCTTAAGTACTGATTCATATGCAATGATTCCTTCACTATGCTGCATCAACTGACTGATCTTCAACATGCTCTGGTTGATGCATTACTAAAACTCAATTTAGTGAGCCTCAGATAGGGGAATGACCTCTAACTTACCTCTTAGATACTTGAATGCATCATTAGGTAGTGGCTTGGTGAAGATATCTGCAATTTGTTCTTTTGTATGAATATATTCCAATCTGATTTCCTTGTCCTGCACCAATTCTCTGACAAAGTGATATTTTATAGCAATGTGTTTGGTTTTGGAATGCATTACTAGATTCTTTGAAATATTTATTGCACTTGTATTATCATAGAACATAACAATTGGTTCTTTGATCTCAACTTTCATGCCTTCCAATAACTGTTTGAACCAAACAATATTAGAGCAGTTTACTGCTGTAGCAACATATTCTACTTCTACTGTGGATTGGGATGTGCAATTTTTCTTTTTACTGGTCCAAGATACTAACCTTTTACCAAGAAAAAATGCTCCACCACTTGTACTCTTTCTGTCATCAATGTTTCCTACCCAATCAGCATCAGTAAACACTTTTAAGTCTAGATTGCCTCCAAATTTATACCACAAGCCATAATCTTTAGTTCCTTTCAAGTACCTCAAGATTCTTTTGATTGCCATCATGTGATTTTCTCTAGGTTTTGCTAAGAATCTTGCTACTATACCAACTACTAAGGCAATATCAGGCCTTGTATGTACTACATACTGCAATTTTCCAATCATTGATCTGTATAAGGTCCGTTCTACTTCTTTTGAATCATCAACTTTGGTAAGCTTTAGTCCAGTACACATGGGTGTACCAACTGGTTTTGAATCTTCCATACCAAACTTCTTAAGTATTTCCTTGATGTATTTAGACTGAGTAATGTAGATACCGTTCTTGCTCTGCTGAATTTGAAGTCCAACAAAGAATTTTATCTGACCAAACATAGACATTTCAAATTCTTTGTTCATTTGCTCTGAAAATTCTTTGCACTGATCATCATTCCCTGTAAACACAGTATCATCCACAAATATTTCTGCCAAAACAATTTTGTTATCTGGTCCTTCTTTGATGTATAAATTACTATTGTCATTGGCTCTTTTGAAATCAATCTAAGTTAGATAGCTATGCAATCTTTCATACCATGCTCTAGGGGCTTGTTTCAGACCATACAGTGCTTTGTGTAACTTGCAGACCATATCCCTTTTGTCTGGATCCATAAAACCTTCAGGTTGCTCAATGTAGACTTCTTCATCAAGAATACCATTGAGAAATGCAGATTTTATGTCCATCTAATATACCTTAAATCCTTTATGTGTTGCATATGCAAGTAGAGTCCTTACACCTTCTAATCTTGCAACAAGAGCAAAAGTCTCTCCATAATCTATACCTTCTTCTTGAGAATATCCTTTACATACCAATCTTGCTTTGTTTCTTGATACTTGACCATCTTCATTCAACTTATTTCTGAATACCCATTTTGTCCCAATTACATTTTTATCTTTAGGCCTAGGTACAAGAGTCCATGTCTTATTTTTCTCTATTTGCTCTATTTCTTCATTCATAGCCTCAATCCAACTTTCATTTTCCAATGCATCTTTGACATTTTTAGGTTAAAAATCAGCAAGTAAACATGTACCTTTTAGTTTATTCCTTGTCATAGTGCCATCTGATTTGTTTCCAATAATCTGATCTGGTGTATGATGCTTCCTGACATACTTGGCCAATATAGGTTTCTTTCTTCTTGAATGAGTTACATTGTCATCTTCTTGAATTTCATCTTTAGGTTCAGTTTGCTTGGGCTCGGTAGATATTTGCTCGATAACTTCAGGCTGAGACTCGATTTCTTGTGACTCAGTCTGAACTTCTTCTTGTGACTCAGTTACTGTATTGGGCTTTGTTGATGTAGTCTCCTCATTGACAGATGTGTCTGGCAATGTATTAGGTTCAATGTAAGCAAATCTTCTATAATCCTCTAGTTCCCTTTTTCTTTCTTCTTCAGTCTTTTCTACAAACTCATCTACTTTCACATGTGCACTTTCTATAATTTTATGAGTAGACAAATTTAGACATTTATATGCCTTACTTTTGCAAGAATATCCCAAAAATATTCCTTCATCACCTTTTGCATCAAGTTTGCCTTTTCTAGATTCTTTCAAGATGTAACATTTACTACCAAATACTTTTAGGTAACTTACATTGGGTTTATAGCCATACCATAACTCATAAGGAGTTTTGAATGTGTCTTTCCTCAACTGTACTTGGTTCAAGGTATGAACTGTAGTCCTAATAGCTTCCTTCTAGTATTTCATAGCAATGTTCTTTTCAATCATTAGAGTCCTTGCACAATCCATGATAGATATGTTCCTCCTTTTAGCTATTCCATTCTGCTCAGGAGTTCTTGGAGCTGATACCTATCTTTTGATTCCTCTTTCAATGCAGAAATTATTGAATTCATGGGAGATGAATTCACCACCTCTGTCTAATCTCAAGCACTTCATTCTTTTTCCTGTTTCCTTTTCTACTCTTGCCAAATGTCATTTGAATTTCTCAAATGCTTCTGACTTCTATCTTAAATACATAACAGTCATCATTCTAGAGTAATCATCAACAAAGAGAATAAAGAATTTTTCTCTAGTATAGCTTTCAATTCCAATAGGTCCACATAAGTCAGTATGCACAATATCCAAAATATCTTCAGACTGATATTTTTTACTTTTAAAGCTAGTCTTTCCCATTTTACCAATCTGACAATTCTTGCATAGACCAATATCAGGTTTCTTCAAAGTAGGAATACCTCTTACTTTCTTGAACTTGCTTATTTTCACCACATTATCAAAATTTACATGACATAACCTTTTGTGCCATAACCAAATTTCTTCAATTTGAGCAATAAAACATGAGCATTCACTGAGATCAAGATAAAATAGGTTACCTTTGGTTTGTTTGCCTGAACCAATCAGTTTTCCTTTGTCATTTAGTAGTCTTGCTTTTCCATTCATGAATTCAACCTTGAGTCCACTATTGATTAGCTGTGCTACACTTAGAAGATTATGCTTTAGTCCTTCAACCCAATATGCATTATCACATATAAGTTCTTTGTTTAATGAAATTCATCCTCTTCCTTTTATACAACAAGGTTCATTGTTTCCAAACCTTACACTACCACCATCATAGTCTTCAAAATGTTCAAACTTAGTTTTGTCACCAGTCATATGATGTGAGCATCCACTATCTATAATCCATGTATCATTTTTGCTTATATGAGAGATAAGTGCCATCTCATCTTCATCATCATCAGATTCATCTTTTATAGCAATGAAGACAATTTCTTCTTCGCTATCAGAATCTTTAGCCAAAAAACATGTTTTCTTACCTTTATCCTTGAATGACTTGAAATTCTTCTTGCCATTGTACTTGTGACCTTTCTTCTCAACTTTTCTTTGTTTGTGTGGGCACCTAGCTGCAATATGACCAATTTCTTCACATGAAAAATAGATTAAGGGAGTTTTACCTTTGTATTTACCTCTACCTCTAGTATATTTCTTTGCAAGTAATGCTTCAATAACTTCAAGATCACTGTCTGAACTTTTCTCTGATTCTTCTTCAGTTTCTGATTGGATTTTCTTTCCCTTCTTAAGTGAGAGTTTGGCCTCAAATGCTGATTCAATATTTTTAGAAGTTGGAACATAGTTATCATAGTTGTCCAATTCAAAAGTTGTCAATCTTCCAACTAAGGCATCCAAAGTTATATTGTGATTTTGTTCACAACTTGTTTCTTGAATAGCAGATACTCTTATTGCATAGATAGGAAGTAATGTTCTAAGAACTTTACTTATAACAGTTTCATCATCAATTTTTCCTCCAAAAGATCTGATTGCACTAACACTCACCTTGATTCTTTCAACATATTTTGCAATATTTTCATCTTCTTTCATCTTCATCTGATCAAATTGTCCTCTTAGGCTTTTTGCTTTGGCTCTTTTCACATTGTCATCACCACCATAAATTTTCTTCAGCTTGTTCCACATTTCATAGGCAGTTGTGCAGTCTTTGATCTCATCAAATTCTTCATAGCTAAGGGTTGATGCAATATCTATCATCATGGTGTTATGGTTCTTTTTCTCTGCAATGTCTTCAACAGTTAATGCGCCAGTAGGAATAGTATATTCTTGATCAATATATTTGCATCCTGAATCACCAATGGAAGCCAGATGAAGTCTCATGAGACCTTGCCATGCTGAAAAGTTATCTCTGTTAAGCCTTGGAATTTCTCTCTTGTAAGACATCTTGATCTTTAGCTTAGGTCCTTAAAACCCTTCTTGCAAGCACCAAAAGCTCTGATACCAATTGTTGGAAATCTAGATGTAGTAACTGAGAGGGGGGGGTGAATCAGTTAACCAAAAAATATTACGACTGATCCCTTAGATGTCCTATTAAATTATTTACTGCTGACATATAGACAAATGCTGAAACTCGGTAATTGTAGAGAGTGTTAATTATAACTATTCTTAAGCATTCATTAGTGATTAACATGCATGAATAAAGAAAATACCATGAACACAAGAGACACCAGATTTAACATGGAAACCCAATATGGGAAAAACCACCAATGTAACTAGTTACTGATTTTCACTCTTCTGAAGTGATGCCCTATTAGGAGCCAACCCGGTAAAAGGTTACAAAACACACTGTTAGGTGTGACCTTATTAGAGGATTTAATCACCCTGCTAGGAGTGGCCTTGTAAGAGGTCTTAAAACAATTCAATAGAACTGTCACCTTGTTAGAGGATTTAAAAAATGGCTGTTAAACCAACTTGGTTAGGAGATTTTGAAATCACTGCTACAATGGTAAGAAAGTAACAATGAAGTGACCTGAATAGTGATGCAACTGAATTGCTGATTATAGATCTCTGTTCTGCTTCACTAGATCCTTCCTGATCAAATATATCTCTGATGCTCTTCAAGGATATCTAACCATCCTTCAAAATTCTCTCATACTATTCTTCTCTTTCTTCTTTCTGCTTGCTCATAATTCACAACTTGACTTTCTATATATATACCATTCAGATTGTCAAGTCGGCACTAATAATTATTACAAACATTACTAATCATTACAATAGTTGGCTGGAATAAACCAACTTTATTTCTCAAATTGACAAAATCCTTTACTGGGCCGACCTTTCTTGGTAAACATTAATCCGAATAAGATTTCCTTTAGCGACCGAGAGAACTCAGTAAGAACTACGAATTCTTCAACATCCTTTGGAGACCGAGTGAACTCGGTAGACACTAACTTTCCTTCGATAACTGAGGAAGCTCGGTTAACACTATTTTCTGCCATACTTTCCTTCTGACACCTGAGAGGTCTTAATAGACACTGGTAACTACTTTGCTGACCGACTGAGCTCGGTAGACACTAGGAACTGCTTTACTGACCGACTAAGCTCGGTAGACACTCGGAACTGCTTTGCTGACCAACTAAGCTCGGTAGACACTGGGAACTACTTTGCTGACCAACTAAGCTGATAATTGATATGACATTTGTGTGACATCAAAGACAACACATAATCATTCCAACAATCTCCTTCAAACAATTGTATCCAACAATAACTAGTTACTACCTAAAAGAAAAATTATTTAGATAATTTGATCTGATACATACCCTAAGATTTTCTACCATAGAATTTATCAAACGCTAACTGATTTAAAAAAAGATTTATCTATGGTATCTCCTAACATACTAGGTATTAATAGAACAAGATCTCAAAAGATTAATAACAAACAATCTAAGCATGATAAGAAAATAAAATATATATCAACCAAATCTAATAGGCACAAAGAAAACAAACTTTCTGAAATAAAATAATTTAATATAAGAGGGTTTTCAAAACCTACCACAAACAACCAATTGACAGAAACCACAAAGAAGACCCAAAACCCTAAAAATATCTAAAGCTTTCACAAAAATCTTTCAATTCAATCCTTCTAGCCAAAAATTGCAAATTTTTTGTCTCGAGAATAATGGCCAAATCCTCCTCATAAAGAAAAAGAGCCTAGAACTCAAACTCAACCATGCAAAACTCAGAACTTATCTCAACTCAACTCCACAAACTTTCTTAACATCAATCTCTCTTTTGCATGATTTAATCAATTTTTTAATTAATAACTTAATGCATTTTTGGTATTTTTTGTTTATATCAATTCACTTAATTCCTAACATTTAGTTTATTCTTTTATTGATGAAGCTTACTCCCCTTTTTAACACAAACACACACAACAACATTGAGAAGAACAATAAATTGTAAGGACAAGAAATGAGGTTTCTATTATCTCTAATGAAATAGAATTACTATGTTCAAAAATATAACATGCAAAACCACATGGACATTTTTCATTACAATATTATGCAAGCTAGAGCCACTAGAGGCATCTTCCAAAAACTACCCTAGATAACCCTACGAGCCTTCATTATATTGGCAATTTTAACAGCCCAAGAGGGCTCTATAGATTTTAACCCTAGAGTTTGAGGCAGACCATCCCTAAGATATTATTATTGATTTTTATTATATTAAAATAGGCCCAAACAAGTTTTAGATCTCATAAAGAAATTTTGAAGGAATTTCATTTTCTTCCAATTCAGGTAGCGCAACTTCCAAAGACCATAACTCATCACTTCCTGATGTGATTGGCTATTATAACCCCATTTCAAAAATGACACAAAGTGCTCTAAATTGATTTACTTGCAGAATATCTAGTCAGCTGAGGTTTTGATCCCATTCTGAGCCTCTAAATCCTTCAAAATTGAGTTCAAAGTTTGTATACCTTGCTACCAATACTGAAAATTTTTAATATCTTCAAAACTAGATTTCATCTTGCAATGAAACTTTATTGGTAGGCTGATATAACCAAAGTGAACATCTAGGGAAGAGTTCTAACACTACTAAGTCTACTTTGTTAAGAGATTTTGTAACTCTAATATAGTAATTGTGCCTAGTTAAAGGATTTATACTTAAGATATATTAATATCTACTCAGTTAAGAGATTTATACAATTCCAATTAACGTTTAATCAGCAATACAAAATATCTTTCAAATGTGCATCAACAAATTCTTATCAGACTCTATGTGCTCAATATCTCATTACCTCATACTATGTAACCTTCACACAAATAATTCAGTACTCGGTAGATCTGTTCTACAATATCTGTTACATGATAGCTTTCTCACCTTATTCACTTTTATCTATTACATGTTCTATTATTTGATCTCCTCGATATTTTTAAACCATTTTCTAATCAGTGTCCATGTTCATTGTACTCAGATCTCATCTGGTGTCATCCTACTCTTCTTGGTAATATGTTTTCTTTAACTCAGTAACTAAGTTCCCTTCTTGGTTTGGTGCTCAGTAGAACATGGTTCTTGGTGCTCGGTTGTTTCTTTCTCAATGTCTATACTTACTTTCTCTTTACCAAAATTCCTTGTTAACTTATTCCTTTTACCGAATTCTTTCTCTACCTTACCGAATGACTTTGACAAACATAATGACTTCCATATAACTACTGACAAAAAAATTAACTCTTATGAGTATCAATCTCCCCCTTTGGCATTAGTTTGGTATGTTTGTTAAAAACCTTCAAAATCTTCAAAGTCATAAAACAAATTTTTTTCTTTTTCTATATCTCTTCCTCGGTAAAACTTATTACTCCCCTTGAAGTAATAATTTTGGTACATCTCCATATTGTATACATAATCTTCTATATATTCCCCTTTTACTTAAAAAAATCCTATATGCAATTCCCCCTTTTCAACTTATTTGTATACTCCCCTTTAATGTACTATTGTATATTCCCCCTTTTTTAACAAAAATGCCAAAATGCTTACTTAATTTATATCCAATTTGGAGATTTTATCAAAAATACCTTTATATTTCTCCTATGCATCCTTCAATGATGCCTTGAAGGTATCCTAGAGTGTCTGCAACACTATAATTTGTTGAGTAATATATATAGTAAGACTAACTGTGTTGACCATGACACTTACATCTGGTGTGCTCACAAGATCTTTTGCTTTTTGAAGTTGCCTCTGTAGTGATTCAATGTTTGGGAGAAAAATTGTTTGAAGTTTTAAAAGATCTATCCTTATCTGGTTCTCCTCCTTTCTCAGTTCAAATTACACTCCCATAAAGTGCATAAGTTTCTCATAATATTCGGTTATTGGTTTGGGCTCGATGGAAATCTTTGATAGTAGCTCGGTAAGCTCTTTTTCCACATTCTCATCTTTATCCTTTATCTCCTTTGTAAAGTTGGAAAATAAAAAAATATTTTGAAATATAGAAAGAATGGATTATAGCTTATAGGTTTACCCCATGATTTTGAGGATGATTTAAAGACATGTTATCTTGTTCTAAAAAAGATGAATAGTGTGGTACAATGTGATGTCCAGCCATGTTCTCTAATTTTTCAACATCAAAGTTATGTGGAACATTAGCCTCAACAAGAGGTTTTTCCAAAATTTCATTGTGGATTGGTCAAAGTTTCAACCATTACAAGATTGATATTTGCGCAAGTGTTCTTTGGAGTTGGTCCACAAGATTGTATTGTTTTGAAGATTATGATGTTTGACTTGGTAAAATAATTTTAGGGGTAGCCCCTTGCAAAGGGATTTTTGATGCTTTCTCCCTGGTTACAATTTTAGATTTTTCTTATTGTTGTTTCTCTTTCACCACTATGACATTAATGGTATTTTCAGACCTCGATAAAGAATTTATAACATTGTCATAAGTATGGGAAAAATGTTGGCAATTTTTCTGAGGTATGTACATAGATGTTGTCATTATGGCAACATATGTTCTCTATGAAGATCGCATAAGCTAGAAAGTAAGTATGGAAGATTGTAGACTAAAATTGTTTAAGTATGAAACAATGTTTTTAACAGAGCACCCGATACAGTTTGTTTTGGTGCATTCACTAGAGCATGATCAAAGTTTGTGCAGTTGAACATAGACTCTATGGTGTCTAAGGATACCCCATCTCAGTGTGCAAAATAGTATGGATAGTACAAACAAAGTTATGATTGTTTTACTGATGATAGAGTACAACTGACAGAGTAGTTTTGAAGATAGAACTAGTAAATGAATTAAGGGATTATTTTTCTTGTCAAAATAATGACTTAATATTATAAAGAGATGACATCCTAGATGTTTACTCTTGGATAAAGATATGCAAGCCGATAGGAGAAAGATATTATGTTTGTATCTTGTATAAATAAAGATGTACCGAACATACTTGAAATGTAACATGTAATATATGTAACTTGTGATAGCAGTGAAAGTTGTTGATGTGAAGTTGTATGTAGTACCATATTGTAATTAGTAAGCATTTGTATTACTTGTTTGGGTAGTGAGCTCATCTGGTAATCAGGTTTTATATCTACAACTCCTAACAGGGTTGAGGCTTCTAACAAGGCCTATAGTCCCTTAACCAGGACTGATACACTATATGATTGTAATAGGCTCCTAACAAGGTCAACATCCTTAACCGTATATCTTTTGATTAGTGGATCTTTGTGGGTACCATCCCCACTGGGGTTTTCCCTTGGCCAGGGTTTCCTCGAGAACATATCATGTGTTATGAGCTCTTTACATTTACTATTATGTATGCTATTTAGTTTCTTATGCTTTAAAGTAATCTGTTATATCCATAAGTGGGCAAAAGTAAAAGTTTGTGAAATATTGATTCACCCCCCCCTCTCAGTATTTCCTATTTTTAACAATTGGTATCAGAGCTTAGTTACTTGGAGAAGAAACATTCAAGGAAAGCCTAGAAACTTGAGTACGATCTCTATGGATATGGATCAATTACAGAAGAATCTTGAAGAAGCTCTTGAGCAAATTGATATGTTTACTAATGAAAGAAACACTTTGAAAAGAAAGTATGATGATGCAAAGAATATTATTGAAAAATTGAAAGGTAAGATAGAAGATCTAAAATCTAAGAAGGAATCTGAAATACTTGTTGAAGATTGTGATGATTTAGAAAAAGAAAATGTGATCCTTAAACATGAATTGAAGATAGAAAATCTGAAGCTTAGCTTGAAAGATGGAAATGACAATTTGAGATCTGAGAATGGAAGTTTAAATAATGAAAATGAAGATCTAAAATCTAAACTTGGCAAGGTAACATCCGAATTTGATAAAGTCAAATTGCAATATGATGACCTTGAAAAATATAACAAAATTGTGAAAGGTGAATTGAATCAATCCAAACAACAACTTGAGAGGCTATATTCAAATAGTGAAAAGATTGATAAGCAAGTATCTTATGGAAAACCATTCTATGACAAAACTAGTCTTGGATTTAACATATTGAAGATAGTTAGTGAAAGCAAGAAACCAGATCTGAATGAATGTGAAAGCAGTGAAGAAAAGAAGTTAGATGAGAACAAATCTGAAGAATCACCGAAGCAAGAAGATGCACCAAAGCAAGAAGAACTATCAAAGAAAGATGAATCATCCAAAGGTATGCAAAGAGAATTCAAAGGTAGATGTTTTTCTTGTAATACTATTGGTCATATGAAGAGAGATTATACAGGTAAACAATTCAAACCTTTTAATGGATATTGTTATAATTGTCATGGTTTTGGACATAGAGCTATTGAATGTAGAAGATCTAAAGTTATTGAGAATAATTACAATAGTAGAATGCCTAGAAATACTAACAATGTAGATCAGAGATCAACTGAAGACATGAAAAGAGGAAATGGAATTGTATGTTTCAGATGCAACAAAATTGGACATATTGCTAGAAATTGCAGGACATAAATCAATCAGCAAACACCTAGATATGGAATCAATGGAATCACTTGTCAGATATGTAACAAGATTGGACACACAACAAGATTTTGCAAAATGAACAATGGAGGTTATCATCATAACCCTAACCCTAGAAACTATGCAAGAATAAATGAAAATGCAAGAAACAAAGAGAAAGGTTGTTGTAGCAATGAAGATGAAGTAAAATTTGTTAAAGGCATAGATCAAGGAGGTATATTCAGCATTGAAGGTAATTAGGAAGGTAATGTATCTTATGGTAAGAATGAGTCTTTACCTAACCCTTCTTTAAGCACTTAAATTATGTAAATTTCTGTAGTTTAGGAACTTAGAATTAGTATAGAATTAGATTTTGAATGAGTTAAGTTTTGCACAGTTAGATGAAGGTTTGTTATATTATACTAATGCTATGGTTAAGTGCGCAAAAAGAAATATTGTGTTTTGCAAGGTCGTAAGAAGATTTATGGTTGTAGGTTTACAGAATCAACTTTTTGGCATTTTAGTGGCAAAATAATTGAATGTGATGTCAAATCGAGTAAATGCTAGGTATTAAAAGATTGAAATTGAAGTTATTATTATTATCAAGTGATTAGAAGTGATTTGGAAGGTAGTCTGAAAGATTTGACTGAGAAGCTACAAAGTGTTATATCTACAAAAGTCTTTGATTCAGATCCACTTGAAAGAGAAAAGATGGTAATTAATTCTTTTGATGTTGAGTTCACTAATTTGACTGATATTGCTAAGGTTAAGGCTCAGGCAGCTTATGAAGCTGAGATCTTGTAGAATATAAGTCAGAATATCAAAAATGACATTGACAGCCTTGACAGACACATTAAGAACTTAAGGAAACATCTTGAGACTGGAAAGTGTTTGTACATTCAGTGTACAAAATCTAAAAATATTTTAAGAGAGGAAGAGAAGAAGATAAAAGAGAAGCAAGATGAAATTGCAGTGGAGACAAACTATTTGGCCAGCCTAAACATAAAAATTAGTACAATTGAGAAAAAGATCAGAAAATTATGTGATGAGATAAGGACTTTGAATGATGAGAAGAACAAGAAAATTATCAGAATAAACATCTTGAGAGAGCATGTCTCAATCAAGTTGACTATAATAGAAGAGCAACTAGATGAATGTCTTACTGCTAAGACAACATTTTAGAAGTTCAATTTTGAATCCCTTCAAGCTTGTCAGATTGCAGCATACAGATTGAGTACTTTACTCAATATAGCAGAATCAATAAAGAAGGCATGGGAGAAAGATTTTGAGACTTGGAAGATAGATTTTGTAGATTGTGTTGCAAGCCTACCGGCTTTGCAATAAGATAGTAAGGTAAAAGTTTTGACACAATTTTGTATATCCCTTTCCACCCTTTATTTTGTCATTGTTGTCAAAGGTGGAGAGATACTTAGAAAATTGTCTATATATGATAAGGAAGGATACTCATAGGGGTAGTTCTATGGAGTATTATGAAGTGTTATAGATTATGTGTATATTTTGAGGAGATATAAGGATAGTATGCTTATTTTATACTATGGCCACAATTTTGATACAAATTTTGAGATTTTGACTTGTACACTTAGCCAATTTTCTCATATGTGCCACCAATGACAAAGGGAGAGATTGTTGGCAATTTGGCTGAGGTATTACATAAATGTTGTCATTATGGCAGCATATGTTCTCTATGAAGATTGCATAAGCTAGAAAGTAAGTATGGAAGATCACAGACTAAAATTGCCTAAGTATGAAACAATGTTTTTGACAGAGCACCCGATACAGTTTGTTTTGGTGACGTTCACTGGAGCATGATTAAATTTTTTGTAGTTGAACATAGACTCTATGGTGTCTAAGGATACCCCATCTCAGTGTGCAAAAGAGTACAAATAGTACAAACAAAGTTATGATTGTTTTACTGATGACAAAGTAAAGCCAACAAAGCAGTTTTGAAGATAGAACTAGTAAATGAATTAAGGGATTATTTTTCTTGTCAAAATGATGACTTAATATTATAAAGAGATGACATCCTAGATGTTTAGTCTTGGATAAAGATATGCAAGCTGATAGGAGAAAGATATTATGTTTGTTTCTTGTATAAATAAAGATGTACCGAACATACTTGAAATGTAACATGTAATATATGTAACGTGTGATAGCAGTGAAAGTTGTTGATGTGAAGTTGTAAGAAGTACCATATTGTAATCAGTAAACATTTGTATTACTTGTTTGGGCAATGAGCTCATCTGGTAATCAAGTTTTGTATCTACAACACCTAACAGGGTTGAGGCTTCTAACAAGGCCTATAGTCCCTTAACCCGGACTGATACACTATATGATTGGAACAGGCTCCTAACAAGGTCAACATCCTTAATCAGATATCTTTTGATTAGTAGATCTTTGTGGGTACCATCCCCACTGGAGTTTTCCCTTGGCCAGGGTTTCCTCGAGAACATATCATGTGTTATGAGTTCCTTACATTTATTGTTATGTATGCTATTTAGTTTCTTATGCTTTAAAGTAATCTGTTATATCCATAAGTGGGCAAAAGTAAAATTTTGTGAAATACTGATTCACATCCCCCTCTCAGTATTTCCTATTTCTAACAAAAAATTGACTTTATCATTTCCTCTTTTGTTTTTTTGATTTGAATTAGATGTTTCACCTTTCTCATGATTTAAGAATGGAGTCTTTAAGGCCATATGATATTTGTTATTTTTGGGACCATCCACTTTGATTGTACCATCATCTATTAAGTCTTGAACTGCATGTTTGAGTCTCATACACTCATTTTTCTTATGCCCTTTGTTTTTATAATATTCAAAATGATGGGAAGCATTCCACCATGATGGTTTGACTTGTGGTTCATAAGGTCTTGATTCTAGAAAAATGATGATTTTATTAGCAATGAGGTTCTCAATGATTTCTCCAAAGGTTCTCCCAAGGGTGTGAACTTCCTTTTTTGTGTTGTGTTAAAGAAATTTCTTGGCTTATTAGCTCCTTTATTATTGAAAGAATTATTGTTATTATTAAAAGGGGCCTTGGATGTTTGATTAACATTATTGGTTTGATTAGTGATGTAGTCAAGGATGGAGGATCCAATTAAGGATCATCCAAACTTGAAGCCAACACCAACACAAAGGAATAATACAACACCAAGCAAGATCTAAAAGAAAACATATATCTCTATTCATCAACTAACTGATTACATGCAATGTGTCAGGCTGTAAGGCCTTCCAAGTTATGACCAATTACAATGCAAGAAACAATTCTACAAGATCACGCAGGATCCAACACCTCTTAGCTAGCCCAGGTCTACAACATGATAGGACACTAGTAGGCACCCCAAGAAAGATCTAAACTTATTCTCACAAGCCACCAAGCAATCTCCTTGTTTCTAAGCTCTCAAGCTACTAACTCTGCTACCTTCTATCTAGATCTAATTTATTTCTAGATCTCTACTCTAACTCCTTGCCTAAACAACTACCCAAACATCTACTTAAATACTAATCATCAGCCACAAGTTTGCTGGATGAAACCATTAACTCCTTCTAAAAAATATTAAATGCAACCATAGTCGGCTCACAAATAGCCTTACAAATATTTAATTCTTCAATTCGGCCTCTAGATCCACATAGGAGAATGCAACACGCTAGATCTAGGTCCCCACATGTCCAACAGTCAATCCATAACTCAAGGAACATGCCCCAAATTAAATGCACCAATCGGCCAAGCTGATTCACTAAGAACATCTTTCAATAATCGAAACTATCGAGTGTTAGGAAATCTACCAAGAAAACATACCAATTGAGCTCCACAAGCATTTCTGAGCACCAGCAATGCCAAGTCTCCTTCCATGACCAAGCTTCCTTTAGCGACCTAGTCCTCCAACAATCGAGCAACAAACGTAAACACTAAGACCTCATCAGTAACCAAGCACCAAGAAACAAAACACCAAGTCACCGAGTGACCATCATCCACCAAGATCCACCAGAACTTCCAACTGAGAATCACTACCATGGTCATCAAGCTCCATTGGTGAAGCCAAAAAAACTTCGACTGAGAACTACCATCAAAGACGAAGAAACTCTAGTCTTCTATTGAAATCACCATCCAATTAACTAAACCCCACCAGATAGTTACCAAGACTTCCAAAATCTTCAGGAACCAAGGATGCCCCTACATCAGAGACCCGAGGTAAATAATAAAGTGTGTCCCACACTTTTCTCCTTCAATAAAATCTTCCATCCACTTCATCTTCAGATAAGGCTTGTCAATCCTCGAAGCTAGGAAAATGCACAATTTCATGAGCCAAGTCCTCCTTAGCTGATCTTCCACCAACCATTCAGCATGTTCAACATCTAGAACAAACTGAGGCTTTGACCCATCACTAGGTATCAAGTCAGAATCCCATCTTAGAACCTCATCACTAGACTTATCACTGCCAACCAGTGACCAAAGTCCATAATCAGAAAACAAAATCTGCACCATCATCACAAAGGTGTTCATCAATAGGTAACTCTTCACCAACATCAGTCTGATCAAGCACAACTAGATGCTCTACAATTTCCATGTCAAGCACAACTGACTAAACATGAAAACCAATCTCCTCACCAGCCTCAACAAGTTCAAAAACATTGTCAACAACCACAGGTGCCTCACCAATAACCACAAGTTTCTTTGCAAGTTTCATGGAAAAATCCACCAACTGACCATCAAAACCAATTTCACATGCTTCCACAAGTCTTCTCTCTCAGATCAGTCTTCTAATAGGCCAAAAAAATTTCTTCCAGATTGGCATGCTCCAACTCCGGCAAGCTCTACAAAGCTCAACAATACTCTCCTTCACAAGGTTCTTAACTCAGCTCAACAATTTTTCTTCCAATCAAGTAAACCTCTCAGAAATCTTCATCTCCACCACATCACAGAGATCTGCAATCACACAAGGGTTCAATCCTCTCAGAGACATCTCCAAAGATCTTTGAAAACCCTCTGCAAGAAACCCAACACCGACCACCTTGTGACAACCTCCAAGTTGTATGCAAGTCAAATTGCAACCTACCACCTTGCATGAACAACTAGGGCAAGATTCCACAAGTTCAACACCACGGATCTACAAATTAGATTGCACACAATCTCTTTGCCAACCTTTCTCTAGACAAGATCAACTTAGCTCTGATACCAATTGATGCAGTCAAGGATAGAGGATCCAATTAAGGACTGTCCAAACTTGCATCCAACAAAAACATAATGGAATAACATAACACCAAACAAGATTTGAAAGAAAATAGATATATTTTTTCATCAACTAACTGATTCCATGCAATGTGCCAGGCTGTAAGGCCTTCCTGGTTATGGCCAGTTACAATGTAAGAAACAATTTTACAAGATCATGCAGGATCCAACACCTCCCAGCTAGCCCAGGTCTGCAACATGACATGACACTGGTAGACACCCCAAGAAAGATCTAAACTTGTGCTCGCAAGCCACCAAGCAATCTCCTTGTTCCTAAGCTCACAAGCTACTAACTCTGCTACCTTCTATCTAGATCTAATCTGATTCTAGATCTCTGCTCTAACTCCTTTCCTAAAAAACTACCCAAACATCTACTTAAATACTAATCATCAGCCACAAGTCAGCTAGAGGAAACCATTAAATCCTCCTAACAAATATTAAATGCAACCACAGTCGGCTCACAAATAGCCTTACAAATATATAATTCATCAAGTCGGCCTCTAGATCCACATAGGAGAATGCAACATGCCATTTCTAGGTCCCCACACATCCAAAAGTCAATCCATAACTTGAGGAATGCACCCAAAATTAAATGCACCAATCGACCAAGCCAATTCACCAAGAACATCTATCGGTAATACAAACTACCGAGTGCTAGGAAATCTAGCAAGAAAACATACCCACAAAGCTCCACAAGCATGACCGAGCACTAGAAACACTGAGTCTCCTTCCATGAATGAGCTTCCTTCAGCGACTGAGCCACTTTAGTAACTAAGAAACAGACATAAACACTGAGACCTCGGTGGTAACCGAGCACTGAGAAACAAAACACCAAGTCACTAAGTGACCATCATCCACTAAGATCGACCAAAACTTCTAACTGAGAATCACTACAATGTTCACTGAGCTCCATCAGTGAAGCCAAACAAACTTCAACCAAGAACTACCAGCAAAGACCGAGAAACTCCAGTCTTCTGCTGAAATCACTAGCTAATTAATCAAACCCCACCAGACAGTTACCGAGACTGCTAGAATCTTCAAGAACTGAGGATGCCCCTGCATCAATTAGACCCACGTGGTAGATTAAAGGGATTAGCTTTAAGATTTTTATCTTCCACAACACCATCATTCACAAGGTTATTGTTGGTATTCTTTAGCCAAAACTGAGGTTTTTAATTATTGTTATTACAACCCCTATTATTGTTAAAATAATTATTAGTGATAGAAAAGCCTTTTTTTTCTTTAAAAATCTTTATCTCTCCTTTATTTACTAAGAATTATTCAATTTTGATCCCATTTCCAATAATCTTTTGTCAGGTAGGGGGAAATTGAAGTTGCAACTTATAATTCATTTCCTTATTTAAATTATTCATGAAAATTTCCATATTTTCTTTCTTGGGTATACTTCTTGGCTATCGAGAAAAAAATGATCTCCATCTTTGGAGGAATCTTATAAAGGGTTCATCATCTTTTTGTTTGGTATCACATAGATTCAACATGGTGATTTTGTGTTCAATGTTGTACAAATAATGAAAAATAAATTTGGATGCCAATTCTTCAAAAAAATTTATACTCGAGGATAGTTTTGAAAACTAGTCCATATCTTTCCCTCCAAGGCTTCCTAGAAATAATCTCATTAGGTATGTTATATCATGCATTAATTAAATGCTTAGAGCATAAAATTATCTTAAGTGGTCTTGTGGGTTTGATTTACCCATGTATTTATCATATCTTGCAAAGACCACATTTGGAGGAAAAGGTACCATGATCAAGTTTTTATCAAAAGGAAAAGGATAGATTGCCTCAATTAAAAATGGTTTGGATTCCTCTTCCCTCTGCATGCTATCAATTTGGGCTTGAAATAATTTTAGTTGTCTATTCATAGATCTCAATGGATTTTCTTCTCCCTCATCCTTCTTCAAGGTTGATTTGTCATAGCCATGAGGAAGTTTAACTCCTAATTGAGCTAAATTTAGGAAGTGTCATTCTCTATCCATTTCTAAAAGTTTATCCATAACCTTGAGGAATAAGGGATCTTGGGCTACTTTATTAAACCTTTCTTTGGTTATTTCTTCATTCCTTTGATTTCTATGGTGATTGTCATGTTGATTTTCATGGTTTTGATCTTGCGTATGGTCATGATAATCATTATTTTCAGCTATGGGATTCATTATTTATTTAAATAGATTAGGAATTATATCCTCTTGTTCTTGTTCTTGTTCTTCGTTTAATGGAGATTGGAAATTTTCATCTTCATAGGGAATCTCTTATCTAATGCACATTTTGTCTTCTTGAAAATATATCTTTAAGCGATGGCATCTAGAGTAAACCAGAATTCATGAGAGTTGTGTGGATTGATTTTATTCCCTTTCGATGATATCTATTTTGAATTAGGATTTTTTTAAAGATTTATCAAATTTTGAATGGATATTTCCTTCTTGTAACATGTATCATCAACCACAACAAGCTGGAAAACACTTGTCTTTAAGCCTAACCTCTAAACAAAAAAGCTTATATTTTTTAGAACATTTACATAAGTCTTTCACAATAAGACACTTCATGTAATCTACCTAAGGTCAAATTTAGCATTTAACATGAGTCTCATCAAGTAGGCTTGCTAATTTATCTAGGTGCTATTATGGATTTCGTTCAAAATAAAATCAAGTTTGTCCTCCATTATAATCTTCAAGGACTACTAGAGGAGGTGTCATTCTTGATTTATTTTGTCATTCACCCCATTAAGGATGAATGCATTTTATTTTATAGTTTGATTGGATTATTGTGGCAAAGGAAATAGTATCCCACTTTGGGTTATTTGTCTCATCGGCCTTGCTAAGGCACGCTCTTGGGAGGTGATCCCACTAGATATATAGCATGTATATGAAAGAAATGATATGAAATGAATAAGTAGGTCTAGGAGTTTGATTCACCTAAAGGTGAAGAGAATATCCCTACTACCTTTTCACTTCCAAAAATGATTAACATGGTACAATTTCCAAGCCTCTTTAATCTAGGAGGGATTTGAGTATGTCTAGCTTTTGTATTCACCCCAAAAGGTGAAGAGCATAATTATGTAATACTCTCATCCACAAACAAATAGGATTTATTTAGTGTATTTCATTCATTCCTTAGGTCTCCTTTTCTTCTTTAGTTTGTCACTTCTAGGAGTTTGATTCACTTATAAAAGTGAAGAGAATATCCCTAATGCCTCACTTAGGATTCAAATTTTCCTTTTAATTAAGCTTCATTTTTAAATTTAAAATGCCACAAGTTAAGAAATTACATTGGGTTTATGAATTACATTATTCTAAGCTATCAAGGCTAGGCACATTTTTATTTCATTATTTGGATTTGTAATCACCTAGCAGCTATTGTTCTAGCTCCTTAGCATCCCCTTTCACAAATGTTAGTTCAACACAAGAAAGGAAAAGATGACGAAAATCAAAGCAATTAAGTTTCATTTTTCCAAATTGATCAAAATTTTGTTATTTTAAGGATTAAAAATGCAATTGAGGGATACATATTTATCTTTGTAAGCTTGAATTACGTTCAAGTACCTTTCACATGCCTCTCCTTCTAATTTTAAATCTTCTAAAATATTATTTAAGTGAATTTGATTCTCCTTCAATTGTTTTCTCATTTGTCTCTCCTTCTTATGACCTATCATGAGTAAACCAAAGAGTTAAAATCATCATATTTATCAAATTTAAACTTTTGAAAAAAAGCAGAGCTATGTGCTACATGAAATTTCATACGTGTTATTTTTATGACTACGCACTACAAAATTTATTAAAAGTGATACTCTGTTATTGTTACATGCTATTAAAATTATTGATATTTTATATGAGCTAAAAAAAAAATGTCAAATGTGTCACAAAGACATGTTGAATGCCTTAAAAGAAATATAGATAAGAGATAGAAGAGATTGTGCACGCATTGAAACATTGTGCAAAGGCATCAAAATTTTATTTAAATGAGCTATTTCTTCATGCAAAGGCGTTTAACTTTGTTTCATATGTGTGACTTCCTCTCTTGAATGCACCGCTTTACCTGTAAAAAGTTAAAATTTACAAAATAAAAATATAAAAATGTAAATATTTAACAAATTTATGAAAATTGAGGCCAATGCCCCACAGTGGGTGCCATTTTGTGTATGCAAAATAGCTTCATAGGATTAGTTCATCAAAATATCAATTCAATTATGTAAGATATAATTTTTTTAAAACCAATTGAATGAAACTAATAACAATAAGCATCCTATGGATCTCTAACTAGAAAAGATAAAGAAATGCTCTCAGATTTAGCATTCATTAGAGATATATCTATAATGAGAATTATGATTTATGATTTAAGTATTCCTTTTCTAACTCAAATTATGCTAAAACATCCTAAGCTATGCTAATAATTCACAACTAAAATGACAAATATGGATGCAATTAACAATTATGAGAGTGGATCCTTTTCTCCTGATTTTTCCCTCCATTTATAGATTTTTCCAGAGCTCGGGGGTAGGGTAAGATAACCATTATTAGATTTGAGTCAAGTTAATGGTTTCAAATGTTGAGACAATTTAAATATTTTTTTCTCAAAGGTTCAAACAAAGAGACAAAATCAATGGTCCAAATGCGTTCTCGAGATGTGAGGTAGAGAATTGATTTTGTTTTGATCCATATGAGCTCAATCCTTAATTCCCATTGTCTAGTTTAATTTTGTCCACATGTGTTTGGTGAAGAAAATAGGAATTATTAAATGATTAAATTAATTTTCTTTAGCCATGTGTACCCCTTGAATGGTTTGGATTGAATTTGATTTAACTATACAATTAATTTGATTTAAATAAATTGCACAATTAATTGATCTTTTTATTTAATTAATCCTTTTAGATTTGATTTTGATTAATCCCCTATTTTGTCCTTGATTACTCAATTCAATTTAGCTTTACCATTTTTAGGTGTATACAAACCATTTTAGTTTTCTTGAAGGTCTTAAGTTTTAAATTTTTCTTTGTTCCTCATAAGGGACCTCATTTCTCATATAATTCGAAGATGTATAATGCTCATTTGGTTCTTGTGAAACATTTTTATTCTCAATCCCATCATTTTCATTCTCCATCTCTACATTTTCATTTTGAATCCCTACATTCTGATTCCCAATCTCTACATTTGCATTTTCCTTTTCTATATTTTCATTTTCAATCCCTAGATTATCATACCATATTTCTACATTTTGATTGTCATTATCAAAATTATATACAATAATTTCAAATTCAATATCATCTTTATTTGAAATATCATTTACGGGTGAGGATATGGCATATCATTCATTAATATTTATGATACCTTGTCTCATCTTCTAATGATTTTCCCTATTTCTTTCTATATATGCTTCAATTTATTCATTTGTAAGCTTCCTCTTTCATTTATACTTTCTACGATTGGCGATCCCCATTATAAAAACAAAAAGGTGATGGAATGTGATTTCTAATCAATGATTTGTGAAAAAAGATGCTCTACAAATCTTTATTTTGTAATTATTTGTCTAAAAATCCATTATTCATGCATGCCAAATAGATGTTTGAATGTATGAATCACACAATGGATGACTTATTTGTTTTATATTTAGTCATAATTGGTTATTGATACCTACTAGATGCCTGATAGGTATCAAGTACCCGATATAGATGTGCATAAAATGATTAAAACATGTGCAATGGTGCCAACATTTTACTATTCATGCCATTTACATTTCCATATGTTCATAACCTGGTTGATTTAAATTAAATCATTTATTTTGTCAATCCTTTTATTTAATAATATATAATATATTTATATTTATATTCATATTTATTCTACACTAATGTGTCATAGGACCCCTTATGGACCCATATGACCCCTTAGCTCCCATAATAATACATCTTAGGGGTCCTAAGTGGTCCTAGGATATATTAATGTGTACTAGGATCCCTTAGGACCCTTTAGAACCCCTAAGAATACATCTTTGGGGTCCTAATAGTTCATATGGGGTCCTTGGAAACACTAATGTGTCCTAAGACTCCTCAAGACCCCTAGGATGTATTCCTAGGGGTTCTAAAGGGTCATACAAGGTTATAAGGGGTCCTAAGGGGTCATGAGGGATTGTATGACCCCATATGACTACTTAGGACCCTTAACATGTATTCTTAGGGTTTCTAAAGGATTGTAAGGAGCCATAGGGGGTCCAAGGACACATTAATGTGTCATAGGACTCCTCCGGATCCCTAAGATGTATTCTTATGGGTTCTAAGGGGCCATAAGTGGTTGTAGGACACATTAATGTGTCCTAGGACCCAATATGACCCCTTATGACCTAGTTAGGAACCAAAAGGATGTTAGAAAGTAAAGTCCACCAAGATAACTAAGAGGGGGGGGGGGTGAATCAGTTATAACCATGTAAGAAATATAATTACCAACCATAGAAAGATATTCATACATAATAACACAATGACACAAGATATGTTGACTAGGGAACCTCTTGATCAAAGAGTAAACCCTGGTGGGAATGATGCCCAAAAAATATGCACTAATATGAATATTCCTTGTGAAAGGATGGTCTCTATTAGAAGTCTTATGAAATACATTTAGTACATATGAATCCCTGTTAGGAGATTTTGAATCCCTGTTAAAAGATTCTAACCCTGTTAAGAGTTATGGAAGATAGAAGGACCCACTGCCCAAATAGCTTCAGGGTAAGATCACTAAACACACTATCCAAATAATCTTTGTATTAATCAATATAATAATATGTTACCTCTTCTCAAACTGTGCCAAACCACACTCACTGTTACACCAGATCTCAATTTCAGATCTCTGTACCTCGCATGTCTTCCTTCACAAATTCACTTTCATACTTAGCTCTTTTCTTCACTTCATGCATGCAACATCACATCTGATCACCTTTAAAACAAGGAAATACATTCCTTCCTTTATACCACACTCAAATAATTACAAATGAGTCGGCATACAATTTCAACATAAAAGTTTCCACACGCTACATAAAAATTACACAAAACTGTCAACTTCCAACTACAATAATTCTTCAATCATGCAACCTCAAAGTTTTCACTTTCATCCACATCACTATCAATGTGTCTTCAACTTCCCTTTAATTGCACAAAACTAGATTCCATCTTGATTAGGAGATATCATCTAATTTCCATGAATCGCTACTCAGGAACACTGCCTGAATACTGCTTCCACACAAATGCTCATAACTTCCATGAATAAATGAATTATTGTCTACGCTCTTAACCATAGACATATAACATATCAAGGATTATATCCTCAACATCACATAGCTCCAACTACAATAACCAACGTGTGCTAATCCAAACTCTATTTGCTTCTCTACAAGTCTCCGGTAAATCACTGTGTTGACATCAATGACAATCATAGTCATGAATGCAACAACAACAACTGCTACAGAATGGCTGCCAAACATTTAGCATTCATTCCTAAAAATATCCCCCATTGACATTGATGGAAACATAGATGAAAAAAAATCCAAAGTTCCAAAAATCAAATACTGCAACACTCCTGCTCCAAATCTTCTTCATCAATCAAATCTTGCTTCATTATCCTGTCCAGTTCTGTCCAATAGATGTTTCAGATGGTTTTTCATGTATACTTCTCCCCCATTGACATCAATGACATAAATTTCATCATTATGTCAACAACAACTCCAATGTCAAAAGACACTATTCAGAAAATACATTCACTACAGTCCTCATGACTCAGCTCAGATACACATACTACCACATAGGGGAAGTACCAACATCCAGTCCAGAAGAAAGATAAGGCTCATATACCATTGAACAGATGCAACCAACTGCATCACTTTTCAAAATTAGGCTGGGGCATAACCCCAAGCATACCTCTCAGATACACAAATGTATCCTTAGGCAAAGGCTTTGTGAATATATCTGCTATCTTCTCCTTTGTACTTATGTACTCAAGTCTGAGTTCTTTCTCAATAACTTTCTCTCTTACAACATGATACTTAATCTCTATATGCTTCATCTTAGAATGTAATATAGGATTATTAGACATACTAACTGTGCTAGTGTTGTCACAATGTATGACAATAGGTTCAACAAACTTTATTCCAATATCCTTGAGCATTTTCTTCATCCAAATTATCTTGTTACAATTGTTTGCTACTACTACATATTATGCTTTTGTTATTCTTTGTAAGATATAATTCTGCTTCTTGCTTAGCCAAGAAACCAATCTTGCTTTGTTTCTTACTACTTCTCCTTGTTCATTCATCTTGTTCCTGAATACCCATTTAGTTCCAATAAAATTATTGTCTTTAGGTCTAGGGACCAATTCCCATGTCTTTTTCTTTTCAATCTGATCTAGTTCTTCTTTCATAGCATTAGTCCAACTTTCATCTTCACAAGCTTCACTAGTAGTCTTAGGTTTAGTTTGAGAAATCAAACATAACTATTCTTGTACCTTATTTCGAGTTAGAACTCCTCTTTTGATGCTTCCAAAAATTTGTCCAATAGGATGATTTCTTAACAAACTCTTGCTAAGTGTCACTATCTTATATCTCACTTCAGATGTAGGTTCTTCAATGACTTCACTGTGGCTTTCATTCAACAAATCACTGTCAATTTCATAAAACAATTCAGTAGTTCTAGTATTAGGTTTAGGATGAGCTTCTTCATTAGATTCATAATCAAGAATTCTTTCCTGAATTTTGAACTTTTCATCAACTTTAACATTTGCGCTCTCAACAATAGTCTTAGTTCTTTTATTGAAACATCTATATGCTTTTCTTTTCAATGAATATCCAAGAAATATACCTTCATCACTTCTAGGATCAAACTTTCAAATATCATCATCTCTTTTTATATAACATTTGCTTCCAAAAATTCTAAAATACTTAACTGAAGGTGCATGTCCAAACCATAATTCATAAGGTGTCTTGTCTGTGTCTGCTTTGATTTGTACTTTGTTCATTGTATATACTGCTATGTTTACTACTTCTCTCCAAAATATCTTTGCCAAATTATTTTCAAACAACATAGCTCTTGCTGCTTCAGTCACTGATATGTTCCTTCTTTCTGCAATGCCATTTTGTTCAGGTGTTCTAGGGGCTGAATACTGTCTTTTAATGCCATTTTCTTCACAAAAGTCATTAAACTCTCTAGAAGTAAATTCTCTCCCTCTATCAGATCTTAAACATTTAATCTTCATTCCAGATTCATTCTCAACTTTATTCTTAACAATCTTAAACTTATCAAATGCTTTAGATTTTTCTTTAAGAAATGCAATCCACATCATTCTTGTAAAATCATCAATAAGAATCAATAAATACCTTTCTCCATAGAATCCTCTAGTCCTAGTAGGACCGCTCAAATCTATATGAATAATTTGCAGCTTCTCTGTAGATGTAAACTTCTTACTAGGAAAAGAACTTCTCTTCTATTTAGCCATTACACATTATTTGCAAATCATGTTAGTAGGCTTCATAATTTTAGGTAAATCTATTACTACAAGTGTAGTACTTATTTTCACAATGTTATCAAAGTTTCTATGACAAAACCTTCTATTCCATAACCAACTGTCATAAATTTTTGTAATCAAACATGTCATCTCAGCATGATTTAACTGAAATACATTACCTCTGGTTCTAGATCTAGTTCCAATCAGATTTCCATCTTTATCCTTTATCACACAATTTTTCTTAGTAAACCAAACTTGATATCCCTTATCAACTAACTATCCAACACTCAAAAGATTATGTTTCAATCCATCCACAAAATAAACATTGTCAGTATTAGTCTTTCCATCAAGAGTAATAGATCCTATACCTTTAATTAAACAAGGTGCATTGTTTCCAACTCTAACAAATCCTCCATCATATTCATTCAACTTTATGAATTTTTTCATGTCTCCAGTCATATGATGTAAACAACCACTATCTATAATCCAATTAGCTTTCTTTTCAACTTGAGAAACTAAGGCTTTTTCTTCCTTAACATCAGATTCAGGATTTTCTTCTTTAATTGCTACAAATCCTATGTCATCATTATTTTCAGTATCACTTTCACTTAAAGTTATTTCTATACTAGCTTCAAGATCTTCATCATTAGCATAATAACATTCCTTACATCTTCTAGCTTTGAAATTACTTCTGTACTTTTTAACTCTCTTAGGACATTTAGATGCAAAATGACCATATTCTTGACAAGTCCAACATTTAAATATTTTCTTACCGTCTGGTTCTCTTTTCACAAGCAAGGCAATACCTTCTTCAATCTTCTCGTCTTCTTTATTTCTAGATCTGTTGCTGCCAGTATAATCTCCGCTCACACTGATGCTTCTTGAAAAAGTAGGGTGAACACTAAGAGCACTGAATATTGTCTCCATTCTAGGTAAATCTCCTGATAATCTCAAGTTCATTTCTTCTGCTTCCAATCTTCCAAGAAGATTCTCTCTTGTAAATTTTGTTGTACAAGGTATCACTTGTTCAATCATCTATGTTATCTACTTAAATATAGGAATTAATGTCCTCAAAATTTTCCATATCACTTCATTCTCTATCTTTATTCCTCCACCAGATTTTATACCTGAAATGATCTCTGACATTCTACCAATATAACTTCTAACAGATTCATCTTCCAACATTCTTATATCTTCAAATGCACATATCCAATTATGTAATCTAACTCTTTTTTCATGTTCATCACCTTCAAAAGTAGAGTGTAAAGCATTCCAAATTTCATGAGATTTTTTTAAATATTTTACCTAACTATAATCATTCTCTGAAAGTGTTGTCAAAAGTGTTTCTCTTGCAGGTATGTTACACATGAATAGATCTCTCTCTTCCATAGTACATGTTTCAAGATTGTCGTCTTCAATGATAGTCTTATTATTCTTTGTAATCAACCAATAACCTGGTCCTAAACATAATAGGTGTGTCTTCATATTTTCTTTCTAGCTGTCAAAATTTACTCCATCAAACTTAGGGCTTTCTTTCCTAAAATTTTCTATGGATCTCCTTAAGCTGTTAAACTTCTTCTTTAAGGACCTGCCGCTCTTATGCCAATTGTTAGAAAGTAAAGTCCACCAAGATAACTGAGAGGGGGGGTGAATCAGTGATCAGATAATTATAAATTTTATCATCTTCAACAACATTAAACCATATAAGCAATATAATTACCAACCATATAAATATATTCATACACAACAACACAATAACACAAGATATGTTGACTAGGGAACCTCTTGATCAAAGAGTAAACCCCGGTGGGAATGATGCACACAAAAGATGAACTAATATGAATATTCCTTGTGAGAGGATGGACTTTGTTAGGAGTCTTATGAAATACATTTAGTACATATGAATCCCTGTTAGGAGATTTTGAATCCATGTTAAAAGATTCTAACCCGGTTAAGAGTTATGGAAGACAGAAGGACCCACGGCCCAAACAACTTCAAGGTAAGATCACTGAACACACTGTCCAAATAATCTTTGCATTAATCAAAAAAATAATATGTTACCTCTTCTCTGACTATGCTAAACCGGACTCACTATTACATCAGATCTCAATTTTAGATCTCTATACTTCGCATGTCTTCCTTCACAAATTTGCTTTCATACTTAGCTCTTTTCTTCACTTCATGCATACAACATCACAACCACTGGTACCATATCATAATTACACACTTTTGAATTACAACCACATGATACTACACAATAAGAAATAAATACATTCCTTCCTTTATACCACACTCAAATAATTACAAATGAGTCGGCATACAATTACAAAATAAAAGTTTCCACACGCTACACCAAAATTACACAAAACTGTCGGCTTCCAAATATAATTAATCTTCACTCATGCGACCTTGAATTTTGGGATGTCATCCACATCACTATTAATGTGTCTCCAACTTCCCTTTAACTGTACAAAACTAGATTCCATCCCGATTAGGAGATATCATCCAATTTCCACAAACCGCTATTCAGGAACACTGCCTGAATACTGCTTCCACCAAAATGATCATAAGTTCCGTGAATCAATGAATTACTGACTGTACTCTTAACCATATACATATGACATATTAAAGAGTATATCCTCAACTTTTCATAGCTCCAACTACAATAACTCACGTGTGCTAATCCAAACTCTGTCTGCTTCTCTGCAAGTCTTCGGTAAATCACTGTGTTGACATCAATGACAATCATAGTCATGAATGCAACAAAAAATGCTATAGAAGGGCTGCTAAACACTTTAGCATTAATTCCTAGCAAACTTAGTCTAAAATTTTTCAAATTGAAATTTTTATTTTATTTTTATTGTAGTAGGAAAATCACAGAATGTGATACATGTTTTGGATTTTAAAAATGTTATACAATTTGAAAGTTATAGCTATTTTTCAATAAGTCTACCAATTAGGACTAGAAAGATAACAAGTAGGTGTATGTTTGGCCACATTAAACAAAATCAAATGATAATATTTGTTTATAAGATTCTAGATAAAAGTAGTAGACTCATGTTCAGATGTGATGTATATTTTTTAATATTTTTTTTCCAAGTAAATATTTAATTATGATTTTTCTACTACAAACTTTCATGAATATAAAAACTCTCATGTCTGACCACCTTAACTTAGTCTAAACTTCATCAAATTGAAAGAATTCTTTATTATTATTGTATTAGGTGAAACATAGAATGCAATGTATATTTTAGATTTAAAAAATGTTATACTGTTTGAAAGTTATAGTTGTTTTGCAAAAAGTCTATAAATTAGGACTTCTTTTTCACATCGCCACTTTTTGGCATACCATGATCCTGCACATACCCTGTAGTTAGGAGGAAATATGATTGATCACAAGAGGGATCATTCCTAATAAAGAGGAGGAAATTAAAGCTTTACATGTGAACTCAAACAATAAAAAGAAAATACATTTCAAGAGGAAAAGAGGAAATAAAAGTCAAAACTATAAGAAAAAAGACCTATCAAAAGTTCAATGCTACAAATGTGACACATTTGGACACACTCACATGTATTATCCAGGGAGAAAGAAAAACCCTGTCAACATGACTGAAGTCAAGGAAGCAGAAAAATCACTATTCTTCCTTGCCTTATGAAGTGAACTAAATAATAAAAAAAAAACTTGGATAAATGACAACAGAGCATCTAGACACAACTAGATTTAAAGAGTAGTTTGAAACCTTTGAAGGACATTCAATTGAAGAAGTCACAATAGGAGACAACTCAACTTATTGTATGGAATGAATTTGGACCTTCTCAGTTCAAATGAATATCGAAGTTACTAGATATAATTAAAGGATGTGCTATTTGTTCCTAGGATCAAGAGAAACCTTGTCTCTATTTTTGCTCTAGAAGATCAAGGGTGTCAAGTTACCTTTAAGGAAAAAAAAGTCCTATCTTGGCCTAAAAATTCAAATATTAAGAATGCAATCTCTATTGGATTCAAAGATAGAAGCCTATTCAAAAAATTTAATTCCTAAAACCTATCCCTTAATCATGAAGTTGTGAAAAATTATTTGGCATAGAAGATTAGGGAACCTAAATTGTCGGGACTTACCCTCTATAGAGAAAATTGTGAAAAGCTTACCTAACCTAAAATCTGAACATGAGGGAACATGTAAAGATTGTGCATTAGGAAATAAATCCAAATATGATTTTCCCCATAGTGAACACAAATCAAAGGTCGTACTTGAACTCATTCACACTGACCTATGTGGACCCATGTAATGACATTCATTAGGGGGATACTTGTATTGCATCATCTTTGTTGATGATTATTGTAGGAAAACTTGGATCTATTTCCCAAAACTAAAAGAGTCAAATGAAGTACTATCAAAATTTAAAGAATTTAAATCCTTAGTCAAAAATCAAACTGGGAAGAAGATCAAATTTCTAACATCTGATAATGGAGGAGAATATATCTCCAAAAACTTTAAAGAGTTTTGCATATTTGTTAGAATTAAGGAGTATATTGTACCATATAATCCTCAACTAGATGGAGTAGCAAAAAGAATTAATATAACCATCATTGAAGAAGCTAAGACCATCATGCATGATCAAAATATTCACATAACATTCTAGGCTGAAGCATCCAATACTACAGTATACATTCAAAAAGGATGCCCTCATGCAATCCTAGAGAATGTAACACCTAAAGAAGTCTTCTTAGGAAACAAACCTGATGTAAGTCACCTAAGGATCTTTGGCTGGCCTATATAAATTCATATCCATAAGAATAAAATAACTTAAGCAGAGCCCTCGGAGAAGAAAGGTATATTCATTGGCTATAGTGATTCTTCCAGAGCCTATAGAGTATATGTACCATGGTTAAGGACAACTGAAATTGGTAGAGATGTCAAGTTTGAAGAAGATGTTGCATATAAGAATTCTAAAGATATAGAAGAACCTAATGATGATTCGATTCCTAAGGTTGATGAAAATTCTATGATTGAGAGGGAGATTTGTATAGAATATCATGGACCCACAACACCTAACCCTAAGAAACTCCTCCAAAAACAAAAGAACTCTATGGGAAAGAAAAATGTTTGAAGAAAAAAATGTGGCTCCTAATGAAATATTTAGAGAGACTAAGAAGATGAGGAGCCACTCATGTTATGTCACTCATATAAATGAGCCCACTAAATTAGAACCTTCAAATGTTGAAGAAGCCTTAAAAATTCAAGCCTAGAAGGACACCATGCTTGAAGAATACCAATCAATCCTAAAAAATAATGTTTGGGATATTGTACCAAGACCCAAAGACAAATCAATTGTCTCCTCAAGATGGTTATTCAAAACTAAACACACACCTAATGGTGACATTGTAAAACACAAAGCCAAATTTATGGCCAGAGGATTTTTGCAGAAGGTTGGAATTGATTATGATGAAACATTTTCTCTTATTTCTCATTGTACATCTGTCAGAACCATAATTGCAATAGATGTATCCAAAGGTTAGAAGGTACATCAAATGGATGTAAAGACAAAATTATTGAACAAAGTCATTAATGAAGAAGTGTACCTGGAAAAACCAAAAGGGTTTGTCATTCATGATAGGAAATCACATGTATGTAAACTAAAGAAATCTCTCTATCATCTTAAACAAGCCCCCAAGGAATGGTATGAGAGAATAGACAACTACCTCATCAAATTAGGGTACTCAAGAAATGAATCTGATCCTAATATATACTTCAAGGAATCAGAGGGAGATATGATAATACTTGCTCTCTATGTTGATGATCTTCTGATACCAGGAGAAGACCACCTTATTGTAAAATGTAAATAATACCTCACATCTAAATTTGAAATGAAATATTTAGGTCTCTTACACTATTTCTTGGGATTAGAGGTGTGGGAAAAGGAAGACTATATTTTCCTAAACCAAGGAAAGTATACTATTGACATATTGAATAGATTAAACATGATGGACTGCAAACCATTATCCACACCTATGGAGACAAATCTTGATAAACTCAAAACTAAAGCAATTGACTTTGAAGCCACAAATCCTACATACTATAAAAAAATAATTGGATCTCTAATGTACTTGGTGAACACCTATCCTAATATTTTTTATGCTACAAATGCACTGAGTCAGTTTATGTGTGAACCTAAGAAGATTTATCTCATGGAAGCAAAGCACATTTTGAGATATTTATGAGGAAATATTAGACTCGGTCTAAAATATGACAATGTTGAGTTAAAACTTCATAGATATTTAGATTCTAATTGGGCTGACAGTTCTACTAATCATAAAATAACTACAAGATGTTGATTAGTCTTGGATCTACTTTGATATCATGGTTTAGCATGAAGTAGTCTGTGGTTTCTCAGAGTTCCACTAAAGTAGAGTACATAGCCGCATCTATGGTGATGAACTACAACTGATTTAGAACCTGAATGGAGAATCTATAATTCAAGATTACTGAGGAGTTGCTGATTAGATATGCAAGATGATTAAATTAGTATTATGTTGTCATTGATGTCAACTAGCTTGACAGTACTTATCTTGTAAGTTACTATACTGACACATCTGAAGAAAGGAGAAAGAGATGAAGAATAGAAATATCTACATGAGGATGATGTATATGTTAGATGAGGATAAAGGAATACACTGAGTAACTTATTGATGAGTCTATGACTTGATGAAATTGACTTTATTATGTTACATTCATCTATGATGAAGAATAGAGCTAAAAGACACAAAGCGGTGTTGTCAATAAATAAAGCATTTCAGTATACACCGACGGAATGTAGTGTATACCGAGCACACTTTTAATCGAGTTTGTGTTCACAGACGCATTTCTTTGTTAACTGAAAAGAATAGAAAAGGAATTTAATGATCAGTTTAGACGCTAAAGTGATGAGCTGTAAAGTGTATGAAATCAAGGTAACATATAAGGTTTCTTATGAAGATCGACAGCTAACATAAATCAAAAGGATCTAATAGAGCAGATTGAAATGTGTTACTGACACATCAGTCGAGCAAGCTTAAAGCGACAAAATCTATGAATATGATTAAGTGGCAAAATCTGATGGAGGAAAAGAAAATGATTTACTCATCTATATAAGTGATGAAGGGTGCTCCCCTTAATACCACAAACACATAATAGAAACAGAGAAACAACAACAATATGAAAGAATAGAAAATTGGCTTCTTATTATCTCCACAAATGTGGAATTACAAACTTTCAGAATTACAATATGCAAAGCCATATGGGCATTCCCTTACAATATTCTGTAGGACAAAGCCTCAAATCAATACCCAGATCTACTACCCAGAACTACCCTAGACAACACTATGGGCCTTCTTTATATAGGCATTTTCCACTGCCCTAGAAGGTTCTAGAAATTTAGCTCTTAGGGCTGACCAAACTTAGAATTATTTTATTTTTCAATTTATTACATCAAAGTCAGCTCAAAATAACTTTTGAAACCTGAAGAGGAATTTTGAAGGAAAATTATTTTCCACCATTTCAGGTGACCTGACTTTTGGAGACCATAAGTCATCACCAGTTGACCCGATTGACTATTATAACCCCATTTCAAAAAGGCCACGAAGTGCTTTATAGGCTTAACTTGCACAAGCACCTATCAACCAAATTTACGACCTCATCTGGGGCCTGTAAAGCCTTCAAAACTAAGTTCAAAGTTTTTATACCTTGCTGCCAATACCAAAAATCTTCAATATCTTCAAAACTAGACTTGATCTAGCCATGAAACTTTGCTGGAAGGATGATATGACTCAGATGAACCTCCATATGTAAAATTAGAACATTCCAAGATTTATGACCAACTTACTAAAAATAGAAAGTTTTCATAAATAGAAGCTCTGCATAAGATAGCCCTTATTGAATACAAAGCAAAAATATTTTTGGGTGATGCAAGATTGCTGTTACACCCAAGATGCTCCTGCATCAGACACTTGGGGTAATTTGAGAAGTGACCCTATCATGACTCAGGTGTGCAGAGGAAAACTAAGATGGTTAACCTCCTCCTTCGTTAACCATGATGAATCTTCAATAGGTTATCCTTCCCATTTGACCAGATATTCTTCATATACCCTGTTCCTTGTGCTTCTATCAACACGACTATCTAGTATATCCTCAATCTCTTTGGTATCTGAACTAGTTGCTAGAATACTCCATTGTGCTATTGTGATCTCATCTTCAACACCTCCCTCATGATACTTTGTCAGATCTGAAATGTTAAACACTAGTGAAATATTCAGCTCAGTAGGCAATTCTACTTCATATGCATTTCTTAAATCATGCTTCTTCAGTATTTTACATGGCCCAAACTTCTTCATTTTCAATTTGTTATATGTACCAACTAGAAATCTCTCCTTCTGCAAATGAACCATGACTTCATCTCCAACCTAAAATTCCTTATGCCTCCTTTTCACATCTACCTTAGACTTATACTGGGCATTCATCTTGGTAATATGCTTCCTCACCTCCTCACGGATGTTCTTTAAGTGTTCTACAAAATCCTCAGCTTTAGCACTACTTATTTCTCCTTTATCTATCTTTCTCAACTCAGATGCATTTCTTGGACTACTCCCATATACAATCTGGAATGGTGATTTACCATTGCTCCTATTGATAGAATCATTATATGCAAATTCTGCCTATGGTAAAATCAAATCCCATCCTGTTGGCTTATCTCCAACCAAACATCTCAGCAAACTTCTCAAACTCCTATTCATCACCTCTATCTGTCCATCAATTTTTCGATGATGTGATGAACTGAACTTCAAATCTATCTTCAACTTCTTCCACAATGTACACCAAAAATATCCAATGAACTTAGTGTCTCGATCTGAAACTATGGTCTTTGGCAAACCATGTAGTCTCACTACTTCTCTAAAAAATAATTCTGCTACATGAACAACATCATTAGTCTTCTTACAGGGAATAAAATGTGTCATCTTTGAAAATCTGTCAACTACCACAAAAATTGAATCATGTCCCCGCTGTGTCCTTGGTAAACCAAGAACAAAGTCCATACTAATATCCTCCCAAGGCTTCTTTGGTACAGGTAATGGCTGATACAACCATGTATTCTACTTCACTCCCTTTTCCATCTGACATACTTTGCAACTTTGTACAAACTTTTTGACATCTTGCTGCAACTGTGGCCAATAATAATTTTCGCTAACCAAACCAAGGGTTTTATCTCAACCAAAATGTCTAGCCAATCCTCCATTATGATTCTCCTTGATGAGATTCTCTCTCATAGAACTTCTTGGAATGCACAACTGACTCCCTCTGAATAGCATATCATCCTGAATGATAAAATCCAGCCACTTCATTCTATCTAGAGTAACAAGTTCTTTACAAGCTTTCCAAGCTTCACCAAAATTAGGATCCTCTGGATACAAATTATTGAGTTCCCTGAACCCAACCACCCCAATCTACATCTTTTTCAGCAATAGTTGCCTTCTGCTAAGTGCATCTGCAACCCTATTAGACTTTCCACTTTTGTGTTTCAAAACAAATATATAACTTTGCAAAAATTCAACCCATTTCAAATGCCTTTAATTCAACTTTCCTTGACAATTCAAATATTGCAAAGCTTGATGATCAGTATACAAAACAAACTCTTTAGAAAGCAGATAGTGTCTCCACTTCTTCAATGCTTGAACTATAGCATAAAATTCCTGATGATAAACATAATATTTTCTCTTTGCATCATTTAACTTCTCACTGAAATAAGCAATAGGTTTACCTTCTTGGCTCATAATAGCTCCTATTGCAATACCACTAGCATCGCAGTCTACTTCAAACACCTTATTAAAATCTAGAAGTGCTAAAATAGGTTGTTCTGTAACTTTCTATTTCAACAGTTTAAAACTCTTATCTACCCCATTAGTCCACTTGAAATCTTTTATATCCCCTCTCATTGTTTCAGTCAAGGGACCACAAATACTGCTAAAATTTATGTTAAATTTTCTGTAAAAACTAGCTAGACCATGAAAAGATCTTACCTCGGTAGCACTCCTTGGAGTAGGCCATTCAAGGATAACCTGTACCTTCTCTAGGTCTATTTTTAGACCTTCTGTTGAAACTACAAATCCAAAATACGCTAACTCATTTTTCACAAAATTGCACTTCTTCAAATTAATCAACAATTTCTCATCTCTTAGCTTCTTAAACACCATACAAATATGCATCATATGTTCCTCCAATGTCTTGCTAAAGATCAAAATATCATCTAGGTAAACAATGACAAACTTACCCAAAAATTCTTTCAGAACCTCATTCATGAGCCGCATGAAAGTGCTCGGTGCATTGGTTAGCCCAAAAGGCATGACTAACCACTCATACAGTCCTTCCTTTGTCTTGAAGGAAGTCTTCCATTCATCTCCTTCTCTGATTCAAATCTGATGATATCCACTCTTCAGATCTATCTTTGAGAAATACACAGCTCCACTCAAACAATCTATAATATCATCCATTCATGGCAATGGAAATCTATACTTGATTGTGATCTTGTTTATTGCTCTGGAATTTGTACACATCCTCCATTCTCAGTTCTTCTTTGGTGCTAATATCACTGGTACAATACAGGGACTCAGACTCTCTCAAATCAACCGCTTCTGCAATAACCCATGTACTTGTCTATTCAACTCTTCACTTTTTGTTGGTGTCATTCTGTGTGCTACCTTGTTTAGCAAACTAGCTCCTAGAATCAAATCCATCTGATGATTGATCTTCCTTACTGGTCGTAATCCATCAAATACAATATCCTAAAACTCATTCAACAAATCTACAACCTCTACAAGTACATCCTCTACTTCTTCTTTACTAGCTTTTAGAATTAAATAAAAATACACATGCTCATGCCTCATACCATCTAGGAATTTTCTTCCATCAACAAATGTTATTCTTGCATTACCACATACCTTTTCTTTGGTCTCCTTCAATGGCTTTAGCTTATGTCACACTCCATCCTTTGTTAGGGAATATGTATTCACACAACCATCATGTACAACACATCTGTCAAATTGCCACGGTCTACCCAACAACATATGACATGCATCCATAGATATGATATCACATAGTACCTCATCTTGGTACACACCAATCTTGAACTTTACTAGGCACTATTCACTGACCATGACCTTGTGTTCATCATGCACCTAGGAAATACGATATGGATGTGGGTGTTTCTATCTCTTGAGCTTCAACTTTGTCACCATCTCTTTTGAGACCAAATTGTTAGTCCTTCCACTATCAATAATCACTTCACAGCATTTTCCCTCACACTTGCATCTTGTGAGAAACAGGCTCCTCCTTTGTTCAGGTTCATTCTCACCACTCAGCAGGACTCTTCTATTAGTCAGTTTAATCAGTGTTTCTCCTCTTTCAGCATCTTTTGAATTTGATGATTTGGCATCTTCATCTACATGTGCAACTCTGGCCGCGCCTTCATTTTCTCCTATCTATCCTTCCTTGGCATTGAGGACATTCAAATGCCCTATGACCTTCTTCTTCACAGTGAAAACATGTTCCATAGAAGCCTCCTCTTCCTGAACCTTGTCCTCTTCCTCTTCCTCTCTAATCTCTATTGTTCTGATCTTGAAAATGATAGGAATTATTTCCTTTCTAATTTTGACTACTACTGGCCTCATCTTTCTTTTTGGGATCTTCATTTCGGCCTCCATATGACTGTCCACTCGATCATCCACCGCGACCTCTTCCATTTTGTTTGCTCTCAAACTTCTTGTTCAAATTTTCCTCAACTTTTAGGGCAAACTGGTATGCCTCTTCAATACTATTCATTCGAACTAGATTCAGCTCCTCTTGAATGCTAGGCCTCAACCCATTAAGGTAACGAGAAACTTTCTCCTTATCAGCTTTTGCATGGCCTATTTTGATGAGGATTCGATAGAACTCCTTTGTATACTCTTGAATAGATTGTCCCACTTGCTTCAAACTTTGCATTTTCTTTAGTAGGTCAAGCTCATAATTAACAGGGATGAACTTTCACTTAAATTTATCCACCATCTGATCCCATCTTGTGATTTTATCTTTCCCTCTTCTATTTCATTCCAATTGAATCTCCTGCCACCAAATCTTCGCATGACCTTTCAGTCTAGCCTTCGCAAATTTGACCCTATCAAGATCCTCAATATCTTCATACTCAAAATATTCTTCACATTCATTGATCCAGTTGATCAATTCTTCTAGGTTGAGATTTCTTGAAAATGTAGGAACCTCAATCTTAGGTCTTTTGTTGATCTTGGAAATGGCTCGAAAAAGTCTTTCTTCCTCCTAGTTCACAACTTCGACTTCTCCTTCTTGATCTTCTTCTTCAACTTCATCCTTGCTTTCATCTCTGATGTTAAGATTCATTCCTCTGTGAATCTCCTCTTGCAATGCTTGCACTTGTCTCTAAAGTGATCTAATCTCAGGTGTTACAACACCAGCTCTTTCACCACGTTCCCTTCATGGAGGCATTTTCATGATGTGCACTAAAACCCTAACCATGGTCCTAGTCCAAACTGCCTCACAGTCAGTGATCTGTTTACACACTCAAGAACTCCTACTCTAATACCACATGATGAAGGGTGCTCCCTGTTGAGTATCCTAAAAGTTTTTGAGGTTTGTGTCTAATTCCTGGTTTAAGTCTCCATGAGAGTGTTATACCTGGACTAGGGTTTGTAAAGTGTCGTGAAAAAGGTTTTTGACATGTTCAGAAAAACCCTTACCCTAGGTCTTATCTTTCAAAATGTTTCCAATTCATTTCTAAACTTCATGTGGCCCTCTTGTTTCTTTTTCTTGGTTACCTTTAAGTCACTTAAGTTGCTATTTGTGCATGTGCTTATTTGCCCCAAGTGTTTGCCGAATCGGGAAGTGTCTTATCACATTTCAAAACAATCTGGCGATTCAGCGAATGAGTCAAATTCATGTTCACTATTAATATTAGTCGCCAGCTCTCTAGATCTTCCAACGGTTATCCCAAACATCCAGCAAATTGGTGAATGCATTAAAGCCACACTTTTTGATTACTTTGTTCACTAAGTCTCCAAGTGCTTCGGCGGTTTCATTTTCCTTTCCGAGAACTAGCGAATGAGGGTTATCTCCAGTTCTCACAATCTTTGGCGGTCTTGTGAAACAATCTAGCGATTCAGTGAACACTTTGTTCACTTATTCTCAGAATCTGGCAGTCAAGGGTCATGTCAACTAGAGAATTAGTGAATACCATGGATTGTTTTCATGATCAACGGCCCTGTTTTAATCTCAAAATATCTGTGGGTCCTGCATATTTGATCTGGCGAATGAGCGACTAAATACTTATAGTGCTATCCTCTAAATTTGGCGGTTCTGATGGTTTGCCCAAAAGATTTTAGTGGAGATAAGTTTTCTCACATTCGCTTATTCTCAAAATAAGTTGGTGATATGCTAACCAATTTAGCGATTTAGCGAAGCTAGTGGTCGGCAGTTCTCTTAATAAAAGGATAAAGGTTAAAACAATCTGGCAAATAAGCGAATCAATGGATGATAAGTTTTAAGGTCTCAGTCGCTTATTCTCGAAATAAAATTTTCAATGATATGAAGTATTTGGAGAACTAGCGAATGCTCTTTGTTCACTGATTCTCGGAATTAACTGGTCAAGGGTTTTTTTATTCAGAGAACTAGCGATAGCCATCGATTGATGAAGATCAACGGTCAATCTGGAATCCTAGTATAAAGTGATGATTAAGGAAAGATTTAGCGAATCAGAGATTAAAGGGGTTCGCTAGTTCTCCAGACAATCAAGCAGTTAAGTATATCTTTAAGCGAATGCGTGAACCCTTTGTTCGTTAGATCTCCAGGAAAATTGACCGTCAGTCATAATATTAAGAGAATGGGAGGTGGCTTTGTTCGCTAGTTCGCCAAATGGTAATTGCAGTTAACTGTTTAACTGGGAGCCCTTTGTTCACTGATTCATGAAATGCATGGATGGTTAAGGATGGGATTCTGAGAACCCGCAAAGCTAGTAGTCGCTAGTTCTCCAGTTGCTAGCTAGGGTTAGCATTATATTCAGTGACCAAGAGAAGCCAATAGTCGCTGGTTCGCTAAATGGGCTCAGATGGAAAGGGTCATAAAGGGAAAAGAAAAAGAACCGTTACCACATAGATAAAGTACTTTGTTGGTTTGGACATGAAACCAGTAAGCCATCAAATCAGCTTCAAGAGGAAAGATTGCATGACGCAAACAGTTTTAAAGTAAAGAATCATGATCATTGCCTCTTCACCTTGTTTTCAAGTAGTTTAATCTATCTATCAACATCCGAACATGGCGAGCTCAAAATTTGAAATCTGAGGGTACATAAAATTGAATATGGGATCAATTAAGGAGATTTGCATTAACTGTGGTAGTTACACACCTTGGATTCATATCAATAAATAAGTTGAAGCTCATTGTTTATTTGTTCAGTCTCAGAGTTTCTGTTTGTCTAGAGAATTTTTGAGCATAAAGCATTTGAGATACAGAGAATTGAAGGTGTTTCTATAGCAAGGATGAGTCAGCCTGAGAAGAGTGTAGCGTCTTCTAGTAGTGAGGCCAAGTCCAAAACTGGTGAGGACAGGAATAAGCCAAATTTTTCAGATGAATTCCTGAAACTGTTGTCGGGCTCCAGTCAGAACAAGAGGGCTGTTGATGACGTGTTTGAAGATATTTTGGAATGATGTAGAGACCCAATCACTCCAGAATTCTTAGGTTACACTATTTTCAACTTCTTTTACAGCAATAAAAATAAGCATGTTCCTGTCTTTAATGGTTGGGTGTTAGGATTGGGAAAAATGGTTGTCCCTGATGTTTTCCTAGATGTTGATTTAATTGTTGCCCTAGCCAGAAGTTATGACCCTATCTCAAGGAAAATTAGAAAAGAAGACCAATCACCCTTAGTTACTCTTGATAGGGGATCTTTTATGAAAGCTTTTGGTCTATACACGTCCTTTTCAACTGAGATTGATTTGAACAAAGAAAAGGCAAGATACAGAAGCAATATAGGGTCAGTAAAAGACCAGTTCGTTAAACATATGCCAAAATAGGATAAATACATAGCCCCCCTTCCTACTAACATGAATGCCCCATACCAGTTCAAATCCCTCCATCATTATATGAGATATACTTGCTATGCGTTATGTAGAGTTTTGGGAATTGATGGGAATTTAAAATTTTTACCAGCTGACTTGCTGATGATTATCTTGGATATTCAAAATCCCTTGGTAAATACTGACTATGATTACATTCAGTATGTGATTGATAGGATGCATCAAGGGCTGATGTCTATCAAAGAAAGTAAAAGTCCTATTGAGTTCATGCATTATTCTTTATTAATGCATTTGATTCTGTTTTTCAACATCAACAGTTTTGATGTAAACATGTTAAAACCAAGGTTCACTTTCAAGGATCAGCACAATCCAGTGCAGTTGTGGGTGAGGATATGGAATTCTACCTCCAATGAAGCAGATTTTTGTGTTTTTCAAAATTTCATTGTCTTTCCAATTATCAGGATGTTAGGCATAAATGTCACCAGGCTATCTCCTAGAGTCCTTAGGCTTTTAAGACCACTGTAGTATGTGGATAAGTGGGATGGAAATCATAATTAGGGTGATTTCTACTTAGGAGATAATTCCACAATTATCAGAGTTTATGGTTGTCCCCAACCCCCACATTTATTACCAAAGTATGTGCCTCTGAGAGTGGCTTGTTTGGAATTTGTTTGGCAACTAATGTGTACAGATAAAGAGCTTTTGGCCCCTCACAGAAAGGGTACATTCACACCCAGGCAATTCAAGGTAGGTGACTTCCTAATAGGAAAGAGGGCTTTTCCTCAAATTAGTGCATGGCTACAACAATTCAAAATGGTTACTGGTGCTTGTAGGCACATAGATCCTGAGGGCTTCATCAAGATTGCCAGGATGACTTACATCCCAAACATTGGTGTGATCAAGGAGCATGAGGGTTTAGATGAAGAAGATGTGATTAGAAACATTTTGGATGAAGATGAGGTTAAGAGGAGATGGTACAGATTCTTTGATTTAGTAGATTTGTCTAACCAATTGAAAGCATCTGAGATTCCTTTTGAGGGTTTTTTCCCCGATCTTCCTTATTTGAAGAAGATTGATGGGATGATTGAAAAATATGATACCTTGGCAAATCAATTGGAAGGCTTGATTGATCAGAATAAGCCAGAGAAGAAGAAAAGGAAAGATTATTCATCTTCTGATGAGGAAGAATTCACTGATGAGTCACAAGAAGAAGATAGTCCTCCACAGGTTGAGGGACCACCAGTTGTTGATCTCACTCAAGATCAACCAGAAATAAAGGATATCTCAGAGCCACCATTGAAGAAACAGAGGCTTGAGGAAGGTGAACCTTCAAGGCATGAGAAATAAAGAAGGGAAATTGACAGAGCATCTGCTCTTGTACCAGGTGATAGGCCATATCATCATCAATTGAGGAAAGCAATAAGAGTAGGCAAGAAAATAGCCATTGAGAAAGAAAGCAAAGAAAAGTCCTTGTGGTTGGAGAAGGATATCAGAGAGGTCTATCAGGAGGAATTCTTGAGGGATGATCAATTCATTAAGACTGATGAGTTCAAGAGTTTTCTCATTTGGAACAAGCAGCAAGAAGTAAAGAAAGCTCTGCCTGAAGGTATGGAGCCAAGTGAAGAAACTTTGAGAGCTCTTACTTCATATGATCCTAGCCTTGATCCTATAACAGTGGACGAAGCCAGAGAATTGGTTAAATCAAGTGGAATGTTGTTAACCCCAGGATGGGATCTGACTTCTGCATTCCTCATTGATCAATTGAGAAAGCAACCAGAGGGTAGCCTATCATATGAGGTTCACATTGGTGACATGATAAGAGGAAGTGGCTATGACCCTAAGTCCCAAGCTGTTGCAATGTGGTCTATGGCCCCCAAAACCCAAAAGCCATCTCTATTGAGTATAGAGGATAAGATGGAGGGGAATAAGATTATATGGACTGTACAAAATACAATAGACCTTGAAGTCTCCAAGGCATTAACTCATTGGGCTAATCTGAATGAAGCCAAGACAGCTCAGCTGTCAGAAAGTTCAAGCATGGTAGCCAAGGACAGAGATTTGAAAATGATGAAGATCAAACAATTGGAAGATGAGCTGGCAGAAATAAAGGTCAAACTTGAGGAAGCCTCAAAAATAATTCCTCCTCCTCCTATGCAAGTTGAGGTACCTGTTCAAATAAATTTGGAGGCACCTGAGGGACCTGCTGAAGACTTGGAAAAGGTAAAATTGGATGCATCCCTGGACACTATAGCCAAAATAGTGCAGTATAGGCAAGAAAAAATAAAGGACAAGATGGATGCAGTTCATAAATCAGTCAGCATATTACATCAGACCAATCAAAAGGTGAATGACTATTTAGCCACCTTGGAGCCACTCTATAGTATTTGGTCTGGGAGAAACTTGTTGTTTGATAAACTTGACAGTTTACAAGAACACAGGCCTGATATCCCAAAAGTAGTGACTGATGTATTTGAAAGGATTGGCCTAATAAGTGCTGCGTCAAATTTTTTCAAAGGAAAGTCAAACCAAATAAAGGCTAGGTTAGCCATGTTTGATAAAGATTACAGCAAGTATTTGCCCCCGGTATATGATGACAATGGAAATGTGGTCAAGCTGGAAGATTGGAAATTGTCAATGGGTCAGTTGGTAATCAAGCAAGATGCCTTCCTAAAAGATAATAAGGCTTTGGATGTGCAAAGAACTAACAATATAATTGATAATTTATTCAAAGTTGAAAGTGATTGTATTAAGTTTATAGCAGAAGTTAAAAATGTGACTGATTCTACATGGGAACGGCAAGTCAACTTATTACAGGAGCTGCAGAGTTACGACTGGCCATTTGATGATGATGTGGCAGCTTGGGAAAAGCTAATAACAAAGAAGAAGAAAAAACTAGTTATCCAGCTGACAGAGGAGGAAGAAGAATAGATTGCACTTGGCACCTGATCCAGAATTTGAGAGAGAGCGTGTTCAAATAGAGAATGATGTAAATTATCTTGTAATGGCAGTCATCATTCATATGACAAACTTGGTAACTACTCTGAAAATATCTACAAACAAAGGTGCCAGCTGCGGAAGTTGTTTAGAATTGAAAAAATATGCCTTGCTGTCTTTATTAAATATCTTTCTGTTTGTATTTTCTTTTGTTTTCTAGTGCAAATTTCTATCAGCCATCCAAAGCTTGTTGCATCCTTTCAAGGATTCCAGGATGGCTGATCAATATATATAAGAATTCTTGCTCTTTCTTAAGGGTTGGAAAATGTTTTTGTAAAGGAGAGGTCCGGAATATAGAACCTTATTTTCTTGAAATCAAGGAAGACTGTACGAATGCATTTGATCAATTAATACAAATACACTGGAGTTTTGTTACTATCATTTGATTGTCTTTACATGTGGAGTGTTTTAGTTTCTTTATGTATTTAGATTGTAAGACAGTTTAAGTACATCTTTCACAAGGTGAATGTAGGGGTTGAGCTTAAGTTTCTTTCAAGGAAAGAGTAAAATCTTAGGGGAGGTCTCTGGGAATTAAATATCTATATGTGGATTTGATGATAGGTGTAGGAATGAGAATAATGATATGTCAGGCATGTCATTTGAGTTTCATTGTATTCATTTTAATAGATATATGTGAAGGTAGAGTTCGACTCTGATGCCCAACGGATAAGGGACTGGTTTTAGATCCATTTACATTGGTTTACCATCCAAGATATAATTGATTGAAATTTTACTTTATATGCATAATTTCCAGACTTGAGTCATATTATGACAAGTTCATAAATATGTATTTCAATGCTTTGAAGAAGTAATAAATGAGGTTAACTCTTCCCTGAGTTTAACTCTAAAAGGAAGAAGGATGAATATCCTTAAGCCATTGTGTCGTGTTGCTATTTTTATAATCTATATCATGATGTTGTGTATCAGGATAATTTGGGTTATACTCAGAGTTTTAGCAACTTATTGAGTTGGATTTTGAAGGCAGTAACAAAGCAGTGAAGGAGCAAGTTCTCAATTCAGAGCTCAGTTGAACATTGAATTGATAGAGGTACACCCGCTTGAGTATATATTACTCAAAGAGAAGAAGGTCTTAACCTTAATACCTTAGTAGTTTGTAACTTGCTAGGTTATAGCCATTGGGATTATTTGAGTAATTGATTAATCTGCAGGTTCAAACACTAACAAAATTGGCGACCCTACTGGGGACTGATTTTGATAGCCTGCAATAGGTTAGTGCAAATCTTGTCTATTGTATGTTTGTAGACCAGTAGAAATAACTTTTGATTCCTGCTTGAGTAGTGGGTGGTGACTCTAAAGAAATCTATGTTACCAGTTGCTAATAGTTGCAAAATTTTGTAAAAATTATTGTCATTTACCATGAGTCGACCAAGGAACACTAGGTCTTAATATAAGGATCATCCAGAAGATAATATAGGTGATAAACTCCACACACCAAGCAGAAATCAATGGTCTAAGAGAGGCCAAAATAATGCTAGTTCCCAGGCTCCTTCTCGAGAAAGATTTCATGTTCCACTTCCTCATGAAACTTCTTCATCTTTTGACAATCCTGAGCATGTCAAAAGGGTCACACCAGAGGTCTATATGTAGAAAGAAGTAGTCACAGAAGTAGGTTTTTTCCCTGCTAGAGAAACCCTTGAACAACCAGATGAAACCTCTACCGCTGAAACAGCTTCATATGATTCTGAGAAGATAAGAGAGGAAGTGATTGCCTTGAGAGAAAAGGAACGTGAACAATTAGCAGAAATTGCTAATAGAATGAAGGTAAGGGAACAACAGCTTCATGAATTGCTTCTGGAAAGGGAAGAACTCCTCAAGAGAACCAAGAGAAATGAGACCCATGTTAGTGATCTAAACCAGGATGTACAAGGTTTGGATAAAGACTTGTTTGGTGATATGCAAGCTTTGAGAAAGCAAGCTCAGGATACCAGGCCCCAACAAAGTGAATTTGAGGGAACAGGCCATGTTTTAAGACAATTGAATCCCTCTGAAATAAAAAAAAAAACAAAGAGATTAAAATCGCCTCCACGGAAATCCCTGATAAGGGAAAACAAAAGGTGGTGGGTGTTGTTATAAATGAACTGAGGAAGGTTGTGCCCATTCCTGATGTGCCTACTCAAGCTAGTACAGATTTAGACAGAGCTAGGAAAGCAAAGGAGGATTTGGCTATGCAACTTGAGAAACTTGAGTTAGAGGCTGCTGCAGATGAAATGAAGAGGAAGATTGCCTTTCTACATGCTAACATGAATACATCTGCTAGTAGTTCTGTCCCTATTACCATAGGAACAACTTCATCCAGTCAGCCTAACATTTCAATTCCAAATACTCAAGCCTTTCACTCTGGACAATATCCACCTGGACAATTTCCTAGTCAAGTTCCCTTTATAGCTGGAGGTACAGTGGGAACTATACCCTGTCAAAATGTTGCAATTACCCCTCTGAATCAGCCAACTATCCAAAGATGACCAGTTCATTTGGATAGATATAGGCCTTTGTTTTTTGATGGTATTCCTGGCCAACCTAATGCTATCCCCAATGAAATCAGGAAGAAGATCCCATTATTCACTCGAAATAATGTTATTACTTGTGAAGAGCATTTGAAGTTTTTCACAGATAAAGTTAATGACTATGAGATTGAACATGAAGATGTCATTATGAAACTTTTTGTTCAATCATTGATTGAAGATGCTAGGGATTGGTACAGAGGGTTACCTGAGAACAGTATTGCTTCATGGGATGAATTTGTCAGGATTTTTAAAGAGCAGTATGCTGAACATGTGAATTCTAGTTACATGCTCAATGAATTCAATAATATCAAGAAAAATTATAATGAGAGCATGTCAGAGTTCAATAGCCGGTTTCAAAAGGCTATGTACAAATTGTTCCAGGTTTTGAGGTTGGATGATGCAGTTTGCATGACAACTTATTTCAATTCCATGGATGGTAAAATGTCTTATCTCCTAAGAGATAAAAATCCCCGCACCCTTAGGGATGCATTTAAATTGGCCATAAATATTAAGAGTAACCGAAAGGCATCTGGCCAAATGTACAAGAGGGATGAGGGTAAATTGTGGAAAGAGACCAGACCACAACATGCAAGGCCTTTTAAAGAGGAGGATAGGATGGATAAAGGACCGGGTGCTAACAAGGAGTTCCCAACAAGATTTGATAAAGGTGGTAGAAACTTTCAAGATGCAAGACCCCCTTATCAAAGGTAGGACAAGGCCCCTAATCTGAGAGACATGCCTTACAAAACTAATTGGAAGGATGGGAGACCTATTCTCGACAGCAATGAATTACAAAAAGGGAGAGATACCCCAGATCCCTTAAAGAAAAATACAACACACAATGTAGAAAACACTCCTTGGTGTGTAGCTTGTAATATGCCTCATTCACCTTTCCAGTGTGCTGTGGCCTAAGCCTTAGGAGAAGAGGCTGACAACTTATGTGCAGGAGATTATGAAGAATCTGAAAAGCCTACCATTAACATGTTTACTATAGATCCAATAGAGGATTTTATGTCCTCAGATGATGAAGCAAGCTGCCCAGATGTTGATCATAAGAGAAAGATTTTCTCTGATTATGAGCAACAAATATTTACTCAATATGATCCTGAAGAATTTGATAACAATGATTATAAAACTCATATGGTAGGATCTAGATCAGATGAGAAGCAATGGAGGAAGCCCAGTGAGGAGGAAATCAAAAGCTTAACTGTGGCTGCCATAACACAAGCAAGATCCTCATACAATTTGAGGAACAGAAAGGTGGATAATGAACAGGGAATTCCTAGATCAGTATTCATCAAAGGTAGTCCTCAGGATAAGGGTTTCCCAAAGCCCAATGTTATAGATGGCAAGGATCAAGAACTTGTGGATGAAAAGAAGAAAAGGGAGGAAGTTAGTGTTGAAAAGATGAAAAATAAAACTGGTAGGACAAAGGATCAATCTGATTCTCCTGCTGATTCCCCTGCATTTGATATGAGACATGCGTTGTCTCAGATGAAAGTGTCCATCCCTCTGCTTGAAATGTTGAAAATAGAAGAGCACAAGACAGCAGCCTTGGCTCTTATAAATGAGCAGAGATTTGCGCCTACCAAACAAGAGGAAGGGAGTTCTATAAAAAAGCCTATTCCCATCTCAAATGTATGTGTTGGGACAATCGTAACACAAGAACCTTCTTCCATCAATCCATTTTATGTCACTCTAATTGTGAATGATTTATTGCTAAAAAATTGTATGATAGACTCTGGTGCTGCCACAACTGTGATGCCATATCATGTAATGAAAGAATTAGGATTGCAAGTTGACACTTCTAATGGCAGGTGTTATGCAATGGACAATAGGGCAGTGCTTATTGTGGGGACTTTGGTTGGAATTGAGGTAAAAATTGTTGCATTCCCAGAAGCTACATACAAAATGGATGTAGTTGTTATGGATACAGAGCCTCACTATGGCATGTTATTGTCAAGACAATGGGCTATAGCAGTGGGTGGAAAGTTGGAACTAGATTTATCTTATGCCACTATTCCAGTGAATGGGACTGAAGTAAAGTTGTACAGGGAGCCCTGTTCCTCAGTTATGGTGGAAATGGTTGCTCCGGAAGCCCTTAATTGTTTTGTAGATATTGATATGAACAATTTTGTGATTGAAGAAGTGATACCTCAGTTGAAAAACACAGACCCGATTGTGGATGAGTTGATAATGCAACAAGATAGCTTATGGCAAATGTTTTTTGATGGTGGATGCTCCAAAGAAGGTTTAGGAGCTGGTGTTGTTTTCATTTCCCCATCAGGTAATACTTTCAAGTATTCCTTTTTGTTGACTTTCAGTTGTACAAATAATACTGCTGAATATGAGGCCCTGATCTTGGGATTAGATGTAGCCATAAAGCATGGTATTAAATGTTTAAAAGTCCACGGTGATTCCCAATTGATTGTAGCCCAAGTAAGATCCCAATATGCCTCCAAGGATGAGAAACTCAAGTTGTATAAGCATGCTGTCTGGGATAGATTAGAATTTTTTGAAGCCTTTAATTTGCTCTGGGTAGAGAGGTCAAATAACATCATGGTAGACTTTCTTGCTAATGTTGCTCTGAAAAACAATGATATCACCCTTTCTGGTGTTTCCATGTTGGAAACTAAAACTAGGCCTGCAGTTCCTGACAATGTGTACAATTGGCAAGTTTTTGAGGATGATCTTGATATCCTTAGATTCCTTCAAGGCCTAGATCAATATGAGGGTCAACAAATAGATTTCAATGAGGTACAAGAATGTATTGAGGGAAAAGAATGCATCATGGGAAATGAAATAGTTCAATTGCCTTCTAATCATATACCCAAAGGACTAGTAGAATTGGAGGGAATGTTTAAAATAAATGATGGTTTTCTATCCCAAAAGTCTAATACAAAATTGGAAGACTTAGAGGAGATAAACCTAGGATCAAAAAATTCCCCACAAATGGTATACATTGGAAAGAAACTAAATAGGGAGATCAGAGGCAACTTGATTAGACTTTTGAAGAAGTACAAACATGTGTTTGCTTGGTCATATGATGACCTCAAAGCTTATAGGGCTGATTTATTTCAGCATGAAGTTCCTCTAAAGGAGGAAACCACACCCTTTAGACAAAAGAAGAGACCCATTAATCCTTTACTGGCCACCAAAATGCAAGTTGAGTTGACAAAATTGAGGGATGCTAGTATTATTGAACCAATTAGGCACTCAACTTGGGTTTCAAACCTTGTACCAGTGAGGAAGAAGAATGGTGACATCCGGCTTTGTGTTGATTTTAGGAACCTAAATGTGGCATCACTCAAGGATAATTATGGATTGCCTAATATGGAGGCCATGCTGCATAGGGTGACTGGATGTGAACTCCTGTCAATGATGGATGGTTTCTCAGGGTATAACCAAGTGCTAGTCAAAGAATCAGAGCAATTCAAGACAACCTTTACAACTCCTTGGGGAACTTATGTATATGTTCGCATGCCTTTTGGTCTAAAAAATGCTGGGGCAACTTTTCAGAGAGCCATGGATGTTGCTTTCAAAGAAATGATCAATGTCTTAATGGTAGTGTATCAAGATGATCTCACTGCTTTTTCCAAAAGGGCTGATGATCATTGTTCTCATTTAGAAAAGATTTTTCTCAAGGCCTTAGAGTTTGGTGTGTCCTTGAATCCTAGGAAATGTCAATTTGCAGTGACAGAAGGAAAGCTACTGGGACACATAGTATCAAAAGAAGGAGTCAGGATTGATCCTGAAAGAGTGGAAGCCATCAAAAGGGTCCCTCCACCAAAGAATATAAAGGGTGTGCAATCATTTTTGGGGCAAATAAATTTTGTGAGAAGATTTATTGCTAACTTTGTAGAGTTGGTCAAGCCAATAGTAAAGTTCCTTAAAAAGGGAATGAAATTTGAATGGAGCTTGGAAGCTCAGCAGGCTTTTGAAAAAATTAAACAAACAATTCAAGAAGCTCCTATTTTGGTATCACCTAACTATTTAAAACCTTTTTCTCTATTTTCTTTTGCATCTTTTCATACTATTGCAGCTGTCCTTCTGCAGAAAGATCAAGAAGGATATGAACATCCTATAGCTTTTTTCAGCAAGTCTTTGCAATCTGCTGAATTAAATTATGAAATAATGGAAAAGAAAGCTTATGCACTTGTGAAAGTAGTCAAGGCTTTCAGACCGTATTTGGTTTGTGCAAAGGTTAATGCTTATGTACCCCATGCTGCAGTAAAGGATATCTTGATACAGAGTGAAGTCACAGGGAAGAGATGTAAATGGATAAACAGGATTCAAGAGTTTGACCTTGAGATTCATATTACCAAATTGGTAAGAGGATTAGGACTTGCCAAGTTAATGACTAAGGAAAACATGGACCTTGTCTAGATAAACAATGTTGCTGCTAATGTTGACACAGTTACTAGTATTGAAGTGCAACCCTGGTACAAGGATCTTGTTTATTTTATTAAAAATGCTAAATGTCCACCTGAATTGAATGATAATCAGAGAAGAAGCTTGAGATTACAGGCTCAAAGATATATCCTCATTCAAGGTGATTTGTACTAGAAAGACAATGATGGCATTTTACTCTTTTGTTTGGATGAACACCAATCAGAGAAGGTGCTAAAAGAAATGCATTCTAGAATGTGTGGAGGGTATTATTCTGCTCGGTCAACAGCTCATAAAATTTTGAGGGCAGGATATTATTGGCCTGTATTGTTTAAAGACACTCACTCTTATGTTAGAAAGTGTGAACCCTGTCAAAGGTTCTCAAAGAAACTAAAATTTTCAGGTGCATTGTTGTTAAATCCAGTTGTTGCAGAAGCCCCTTTTGCAATGTGGGGTATGGATTTTATTGGAGAGTTCTCTGAAAAGTCCAGTGGAAGACATAGTCACATTTTGGTGGCTACTGATTACTTTACCAAGTGGATAGAAGCTATTCCCACTAGAGGAGCAACAAGTGCTATGGTAATTGATTTCCTGATGAACAACATAATCACAAGATTTGGTGTCCCAATTAAATTGGTTGTAGACAATGCAATGAGTTTTAGGTCTCAAGAAATTACTAATTTTTGTGATGAAATGGGAGTTATCTTGTCTTATTCAAGCCCATATCACCCACAGGCCAATGGACAAGCTGAGTCTAGCAATAAGAGCATTTTGCAAATCTTGAAGAAGACCTTGAAAAAGAATAAAAGAAGTTGGCATGAAAAGTTAAAGTTAGCACTATGGGCTGATAGAATTTCTGAGAAAAAAGCCACAGGGAAGTCCCCCTTTGAAATGGTATATGGTGCAAAGACAAGATTGCCCATTAATAATCTCCTTCCCATCTACAAGTTTATGCAAGAGGAAGATATTGAAATCAGTAACCCACTGCAAGATAGGATGGTTCAGCTAATTGAGTTGGATGAGATAAGAAGGGAAGGGCAGAAAAATAACATCAAACTACAGCAAAAAATGAAATATCTTTTTGATAAAAGGGCTACTATGAGAAAATTTCAGCCTGGCGACATGGTTCTTCAGTGGAATGCTAGATATGAAGACAAAGGGAAGCATAAAAAATTTGAGTCCTTATGGATGGGTCCCTTCATTGTTTGTTAGATTCATGGCAAAGATTCTTATTTTTTGCAAGGTATGGATGGTGAAGAGCAAGAATTGCCAGTGCATGGAGAATTTTTGAAATTTTTCTTCAGTTGAAAGTTCTTTTTCCATGCACAATAGGCTTGTATTATATGTATAGGTGTGTTTGCTTCTTATTTTAGGTTCGGGTTTTCTGGTCTACCTCCCAGAGATTCATGGTTTCTTGCTATGATCTTACCATCAAGCATCCTCAGATAGAGCCACTGTTGAGTATCCTAAAAGTTTTCGAGGTTTGTGTCCAATTCCTGGTTTAAGTCTCCATGAGAGTGTTATACCTGGACTAGGGTTTGTAAAGTGTCGTGAAAATGGTTTTTGACATGTTCAGAAAAACCCTTACCCTAGGTCTTGTCTTTCAAAATGTTTCCAATTCATTTCTAAACTTCATGTGGCCCTCTTGTTTCTTTTTCTTGGTTACCTTTAAGTCACTTAAGTTGCTATTTGTGCATGTGCTTATTTTCCCCAAGTGTTCGCCGAATCGGGAAGTGTCTTATCACATTTCAAAACAATCTGGCGATTCAGCGAATGAGTCAAATTCATGTTCACTATTAATATCAGTCGCCAGCTCTCTAGATCTTCCAGTGGTTATCCCAAACATCCAGCGAATTGGTGAATGCATTAAAGCCACACTTTTTGATTACTTTGTTCGCTAAGTCTCCAAGTGCTTCAGCGGTTTCTTTTTCCTTTCCGAGAACTAGCGAATGAGGGTTATCTCCAGTTCTTGCAATCTTTGGCAGTCTTGTGAAACAATCTAGCGATTTAGCGAACACTTTGTTCACTTATTCTCAGAATCTGGCGGTCAAGGGTCATGTCAACTAGAGAATTAGCGAATACCGTGGATTGTTTTCATGATCAACGGCCCTGTTTTAATCTCAAAATATCTGTGGGTCCTACATATTTGATCTGGCGAATGAGCGACTAAATACTTATAGTGCTATCCTCTAAATTTGGCTGTTCTGATGGTTTGCCCGAAAGATATCAGTGGAGATAAGTTTTCTCACATTCGCTTATTCTCAGAATAAGTTGGTGACATGCTAAACAATTTAGCGATTCAGCGAAGCTAGTGGTCGCCAGTTCTCTTAATAAAAGGATAAATCTTAAAACAATCTGGCGAATAAGCGAATCAATGGATGATAAGTTTTAAGGTCTCAGTCGCTTATTCTCGAAATGAAATTTTCAATGATATGAAGTATTTGGAGAACTAGCGAATGCTCTTTGTTCGCTGATTCTCAGAATTAACTGGTCAAGGGTTTTGTTATTCAGAGAACTAGCGATAGCCATCAATTGATGAAGATCAACGGTCAATCTGGAATCCTAGTATAAAGTGATGATTAAGGAAAGATTCAGTGAATCAGAGATTAAAGGGGTTCGCCAGTTCTCCAGACAATCAAGCGGTTAAGTATATCTTTAAGCGAATGCGCGAACCCTTTGTTCGCTAGATCTCCAGGAAAATTGACCGTCAGTCATAATATTAAGAGAATGGGAGGTGGCTTTGTTCGCTAGTTCGCCAAATGGTAATTGTAGTTAACTGTTTAAGTGGGAGCCCTTTGTTCACTGATTCGTGAAATGCATGGATGGTTAAGGATGGGATTCTGAGAACCCGCGAAGCTAGTAGTCGCTAGTTCTCCAGTTGCTAGCTAGGGTTAGCATTATATTCAACGACCAAGAGAAGCCAATAGTCACTGGTTCACTAAATGGGCTCAGATGGAAAAGGTCATAAAGGGAAAAGAAAAAGAACCGTTGCCACATAGATAAAGTACTTTGTTGATTTGGACATGAAACCAGTAAGCCATCAAATCAGCTTCAAGAGGAAAGATTGCATGACGCAAACAGTTTTAAAGTATAGAATCATGATCATTGCCTCTTCACCTTGTTTTCAAGTAGTTTAATCTATCTATCAACATCCGGACATGGCGAGCTCAAAATTTGAAATCTGAGGGTACATAAAATTGAATATGGGATCAATTAAGGAGATTTGCATTAACTGTGGTAGTTGCACACCTTGGGTTCATATCGATAAATAAGTTGAAGCTCATTGTTTATTTGTTCAGTCTCAGAGTTTCTGTTTGTCTAGAGAATTTCTGAGCATAAAGCATTTGAGATACAGAGAATTGAAGGTGTTTCTATAGCAAGGATCAGTCAGCCTAAGAAGAGTGCAGCATCTTCTAGTAGTGAGGCCAAGTCCAAAACTGGTGAGGATAGGAATAAGCCAAATTTTTTAGATGAATTCCTGAAACTGTTGCCGGGCTCCAGTCAGAACAAGAGGGCTGTTGATGACGTGTTTGAAGATCTTTTGGAATGATGTAGAGACCCAATCACTCCAGAATTCTTAGGTTACACTATTTTCAACTTCTTTTACAGCAATAAAAATAAGCATGTTCCTGTCTGTAATGGTTGGGTGTTAGGATTGGAAAAAATGGTTGTCCCTGAGGTTTTCCTAGATGTTGATTTAATTGTTGCCCTAGCCAGAAGTTATGACCCTCTCTCAAGGAAAATTAGAAAAGAAGACCAATCACCCTTAGTTACTCTTGATAGGGGATCTTTTATGAAAGATTTTCATCTATACACGTCCTTTTCAACTGAGATTGATTTTAACAAAGAAAAGGCAAGATACAGAAGCAATATAGGGTCAGTAAAAGACCAGTTGGTTAAACATATGCCAAAATAGGATAAATACATAGCTCCCCTTCCTGCTAACATGAATGCCCTATACCAATTCAAATCCCTCCATCATTATATGAGATATACTTGCTATGCGTTATGTAGAGTTTTGGGAATTGATGGGAATGCAGAATTTTTACGAGCTGACTTGCTGATGATTATCTTGGATATTCAAAATCCCTTGGTAAATACTGACTATGATTACATTCAGTATGTGATTGATAGGATGCATCAAGGGCTGATGTCTGTCAAAGAAAGTAAAAGTCCTATTGAGTTCATGCATTATTCTTTATTAATGCATTTGATTCTGTTTTTCAACATCAACAATTTTGATGTAAACATGTTAAAACCAAGGTTCACTTTCAAGGATCAGCACAATCCAGTGCAGTTGTGGGTGAGGATATGGAATTCTACCTCCAATGAAGCAGATTTTTGTGTTTTTCAAAATTTCATTGTCTTTCCAATTATCAGGATGCTAGGCATAAATGTCACCAGGCTATCTCCTAGAGTCCTTAGGCTTTCTACTTAGGAGATAATTCCACAATTATCAGAGTTTATGGTTGTCCCCAACCCCCACATTTATTACCAAAGTATGTGCCTCTGAGAGTGGCTTGTTTGGAATTTGTTTGGCAACTAATGTGTACAGATAAAGAGCTTCTGGCCCCTCACAGAAAGGGTACACTCACACCCAGGCAATTCAGGGTAGGTGACTTCCTGATAGGAAAGAGGGCTTTTCCTCAAATTAGTGCATGGCTACAACAATTCAGAATGGTTACTGGTGCTTGTAGGCACATAGATCTTGAGGGCTTCATCAAGATTGCCAGGATGACTTACATCCCAAACATTGGTGTGATCAAGGAGCATGAGGGTTTAGATGAAGAAGATGTGATTAGAAACATTTTGGATGAAGATGAGGTTAAGAGGAGATGGTACAAATTCTTTGATTTAGTAGATTTGTCTAACCAATTGAAAGCATCTGAGATTCCTTTTGAGGGTTTTTTCCCCGATCTTCCTTATTTGAAGAAGATTGATGGGATGATTGAAAAATATGATACCTTGGCAAATCAATTGGAAGGCTTGATTGATCAGAATAAGCCAGAGAAGAAGAAAAGGAAAGATTATTCATCTTCTGATGAGGAAGAATTCACTGATGAGTCACAAGAAGAAGATAGTCCTCCACAGGTTGAGGGACCACCAGTTGTTGATCTCACTCAAGATCAACCAGAAATAAAGGATATCTCAGAGCCACCATTGAAGAAACAGAGGCTTGAGGAAGGTGAACCTTCAAGGCATGAGAAACAAAGAAGGGAAATTGACAGAGCATCTGCCCTTGTACCAGGTGATAGGCCATATCATCATCAATTGAGGAAAGCAATAAGAGCAGGCAAGAAAATAGCCATTGAGCAAGAAAGCAGAGAAAAGTCCTTGTGGTTGGAGAAGGATATCAGAGAGGTCTATCAGGAGGAATTCTTGAGGGATGATCAATTCATTAAGACTGATGAGTTCAAGAGTTTTCTCATTTGGAACAAGAAGCAAGAAGTAAAGAAAGCTCTTCCTGAAGGTATGGAGCCAAGTGAAGAAACTTTGAGAGCTCTTGCTTCATATGATCCTAGCCTTGATCCTATAATAGTGGACGAAGCCAGAGAATTGGTTAAATCAAGTGGAATGTTGTTAACCCCAGGATGGGATCTGACTTCTGCATTCCTCATTGATCAATTGAGAAAGCAACCAGAGGGTAGCCTATCATATGAGGTTCACATTGGTGACATGATAAGAGGAAGTGGCTATGACCCTAAGTCCCAAGCTGTTGCAATGTGGTCTATGGCCCCCAAAACCCAAAAGCCATCTCTATTGAGTATAGAGGATAAGATGGAGGGGAATAAGATTATATGGACTGTACAAAATACAACAGACCTTGAAGTCTCCAAGGCAGTAACTCATTGGGCTAATCTGAATGAAGCCAAGATAGCTCAGCTGTCAGAAAGATATGCCAAATTGTTTGAAAGTTCAAGCATGGTAGCCAAGGATAGAGATTTGAAAATGATGAAGATCAAACAATTGGAAGATGAGCTGGCAGAAATAAAGGTCAAACTTGAGGAAGCCTCAAAAATAATTCCTCCTCCTCCTATGCAAGTTGAGGTACCTGTTCAGATAAATTTGGAGGCACCTGAGGGACCTGCTGAAGACTTGGAAAAGGTAAAATTGGATGCATCCCTGGACACTATAGCCAAAATAGTGCAGTACAGGCAAGACAAAATAAAGGACAAGATGGATGCAGTTCATAAATCAGTCAGCATATTACATCAGACCAATCAAAAGGTGAATGACTATTTAGCCACCTTGGAGCCACTCTATAGTATTTGGTCTAGGAGAAATTTGTTGTTTGATAAACTTGACAGTTTACAAGAACACAGGCCTGATATCCCAAAAGTAGTGACTGATGTATTTGAAAGGATTGGCCTAATAAGTCTTGCGTCAAAGTTTTTCAAAGGAAAGTCAAACCAAATAAAGGCTAGGTTAGCCATGTTTGATAAAGATTACAGCAAGTATTTGCCCCCGGTATATGATGACAATGGAAATGTGGTCGAGCTGGAAGATTGGAAATTGTCAATGGGTCAGTTGGTAATCAAGCAAGATGCCTTCCTAAAAGATAATAAGGCTTTGGATGTGGAAAGAACTAACAATATAATTGATAATTTATTCAAAGTTGAAAGTGACTGTATTAAGTTTATAGCAGAAGTTAAAAATGTGACTGATTCTACATGGGAACGGCAAGTCAACTTATTACAGGAGCTGTAGAGTTACGACTGGCCATCTGATGATGATGTGGTAGCTTGGGAAAAGCTAATAACAAAGAGGAAGAAAAAATTAGTTATCCAGCTGAAAGAGGAGGAAGAAGAATAGATTGCACTTGGCACCTGATCCAGAATTTGAGGGAGAGCATGTTCAAATAGAGAATGATGTAAATTATCTTGTAATGGCGGTCATCATTCATATGACAAACTTGGTAACTACTCTGAAAATATCTACAAACAAAGGTGCCAGCTGCGGAAGTTGTTCAGAATTGAAAAAATATGCCTTGCTGTCTTTATTAAATATCTTTCTGTTTGTATTTTCTTTTGTTTTCTAGTGCAAATTTCTATCAGCCATCCAAAGCTTGTTGCATCCTTTCGAGGATTCCAGGATGGCTGATCAGTATATATAGGAATTCTTGCTCTTTCTTAAGGGTTGGAAAATGTTTTTGTAAAGGAGAGGTCCGGAATATAGAACCTTATTTTCTTGAAATCAAGGAAGACTGTACGAATGCATTTGATCAATTAATACAAATACACTGGAGTTTTGTTACTATCATTTGATTGTCTTTACATGTGGAGTGTTTTAGTTTCTTTATGTATTTAGATTGTAAGATAGTTTAAGTACATCTTTCACAAGGTGAATGTAGGGGTTGAGCTTAAGTTTCTTTCAAGGAAAGAGTAAAATCTTAGGGGAGGTCTCTGGGAATTAAATATCTATATGTGGATTTGATGACAGGTGTAGGAATGAGAACAATGATATGTTAGGCATGTCATTTGAGTTTCATTGTATTCGTTTTAATAGATATATGCGAAGGTAGAGTTGGACTCTGATGCCCAACGGATAAGGGACTGGTTTTAGATCCATTTACATTGGTTTACCATCCAAGATATAATTGATTGAAATTTTACTTTATATGCATAATTTCCAGACTTGAGTCATATTATGACAAGTTCATAAATATGTATTTCAATGCTTTGAAGAAGTAATAAATGAGGTTAACCCTTCCCTGAGTTTAACTCTAAAAGGAAGAAGGATGAATATCCTTAAGCCATTATGTCGTGTTGCTTTTTTTATAATCTATATCATGATGTTGTGTATCAGGATAATTTGGGTTATACTCAGAGTTTTAGCAACTTATTGAGTTGGATTTTGAAGGCAGTAACAAAGTAGTGAAGGAGCAAGTTCTCAATTCAGAGCTCAGTTGAACATTGAATTGATATAGGTACACCCGCCTGAGTATATATTACTCAAAGAGAAGAAGGTCTTAACCTTAATACCTTAGTAGTTTGTAACTTGCTAGGTTATAGCCATTGGGATTATTTGAGTAATTGATTAATCTATAGGTTCAAACACTAACACTCCCCTTAATACCACAAACACATAACAAAAATAGAGAAACAACAACAATATGCAAGAATAGAAAATTGGCTTCTTATTATCTCCACAAATGTGAAATTACAAACTTTCAAAATTACAATATGCAAAGCCACATGGGCATTCCCTTACAATATTTTGTAGGACAAAGCCTCAAATAAATACCTAGATCTACTACCCAGAACTGCCCTTGACAACACTATGGGCCTTCTTTATATAGGCATTTTCCACTGCCCGTGAAGGTTCTAGAAATTTATCCCTTAGGGCTGACCAAACTTAGAATTATTTTATTTTTCAATTTGTTACATCAAAGTCAGCTCAAAATAAATTTTGAAACCCGAACAAGAATTTTGAAGGAAAATTATTTTCTGCCATTTCAGGTGACCCGACTTCCGGAGACCATAAGTCATCACCAGTTGACCTGATTGACTATTATAACCCCATTTCAAAAAGGCCACGAAGCACTCTATAGGCTTGACTTGTGCAAGCACCTATCACCCAAATTTTTGACCTCATCCGAGGCCTCTAAAGCCTTCAAAACTAAGTTCAAAGTTTCTATACCCTGCTGCCAATACCGAAAATCTTCAATATCTTCAAAACTGGATCTGATCTAGCCATGAAACTTTGCTGGTAGGCTGATATGACTGAGATGAACCTCCATATGTAAAATCAAAACATTCCAAGATTTATGACCAACTTACTAAAAATAGCAAGTTTCCATAAATAGTAGCTCTACACAAGATAGCCCTTATTGAATACAAAACATAAATATTTTTGGGTGATGCAAGATTGCTCTTACACCCAAGATGCTCCTGCATCAATAAGAGACTTTGGTTTCATTATTGAAACATAGCTGGAAGAAGAAGCTACTATAGAATTATTGCTTGAAGGATTTTTCATGCATTCTGATCATACTGGTTAATAAGAACCAAGCTGCACAACAATTACCGAGCTACAGAGAGTAATTACTGACGGACAGTAAGTTGATATAGTATTGAATCTGAAGTGGTATATTGATCAGAAAGATTTGAATGAGCTAAACATTCATCAGTAAACTACAATTGAAGTTGTTTCAAAGTAGATCATCTACTGTTACATATTTAACCATTGTACACAGTCAAATCTCTTAACCAAGTGGACTATGAAAGTCTTTTGATGTTTCATTCATAGAGTGAACATTGTTATCCTATCAACCCTAGAGTGACTATTGGTTGGATGATAACTTCTGGTCTAAAATATTCTAACAAGGTCACACCTAACAATGTGTTTGTAACCTTTAATAGGGTTGGGTCTTCACCGACCTCACTTCAAAAGAGTGAACAATTTTGGGTTGTCGGTGCCAGGTAGTTTTTCCTTTCACAGGGTTTCCATGTTAAATCTCTTGTGTTATGTGTTGATTGTGATATTTGTTTGTTATCATACTTTGCATATTACATGTTAGATTTTATTAGTAACTATTATAAGTTTAGACTGACAATCGGTAAAACACAGCAGTGAAAGTATTTTATTTTTACCGAGTAGCAGAAGTTGAAGAATTTGTTTTGGATTATACATTTTGAATTGGGACACTAGATAACTGATTCAGCCCCCTCTTAGTTATTCTAACAAGTGGTATCAGAGCCTTGGTTGCTTAGAACAAAGTTTTAAGGACTCCAGCACAAAGGTCTCAAGATGTATAAGAGGGAAGTACCAAAGTTAAACAAAGATAACTTCGCAGTATGGCAAAGCCAAATGAAGTTGCATATATCTAGAATTAGGAATTCTGCACTAGAAATGATGGAGAATGGCTACATTGAACTAACCCCTGGTCCCTTAACTCTTGATCAATTAAAGGACATGCATGAAAACAATATTACTATGATGGAACTTGATGCTGCCTATACCGATGCCGAATTTGAAGACATCAAGGGTTGTGATACTGCTAAGAAGATGTGGGACAAGCTGACTCTAATATATAGTGGAGATGTGAATGTTAAGAGAGCCAAAGTTGAAAGCCTAAGAGGTAGATTTGATGATATGAAGATGAAAGAAGGTGAGAACATTGTGCAATACACAAATAGACTGAAAGAGGTAATACATGCTATTAGAGCATCTAGTGGAGTTATTGAAGATGAAACAGTGATAAGCAAGATTCTCAGAACTTTTCTACTAATTTATGCAATTAGGATCTCTGCAATTCATGAAACAAGAGCTATATCGAACCTCACTCTTGACACACTGATTGGTAAGCTTACAAATTTTGAATTAAATAATTTTGACAATAGTGTTGTACCTTCTATTTAATCCGCTTTCATGTCTTCTTTGAAGATTGGTAAGTCTAGTAGCAGGAATGATAAGAATAATGATAGTGATAGTAATACCGATGATGAACTTGATGAGCTTGAAGCTCTTATGGCTAGAAGATTGCCCAAAGGTAAGGGAAGGTATAGAGGCAAGTTACCTTTAGCATGTTTTAATTGTAAAGAAGTTGGCCACATTGTTGCTAGATGTCTGAATAAGAAAGATGATGATAGATCCAAAGACCGATCGGAAGGAAGCTATGGGAGAAGAGTCAACAGAGGCTGCTGACACAACAATAAAGATAACTAAGATAGCTATGACAAAGAGAAAATGGTATGCTACATAGAACAAGAATTTTAATCTGAATCTGACACTAATGATGATGTAGAAGTAGTATTTGTTGCTATGAAAGATGACTCAAAGGAAGAAGAGAAACATGAAGAAATAACACTAATCTCTAAAGTAAGTAGAAATGATACATGGATCATAGATAGTGGGTGTACACATCATATGACTGGTGATATAGAGAAATTTGATCTACTTGATGAATATGATGGAGGATCTATAAGTATGGGAAATGATGCACCTTGTATGGTGAGAGGTAAAGGTTCACTAATGATTAATGATAGAATAAAATGTGAAAATGCATATTGGGTAGATGGACTGAACTATAATTTGTTAAGTGTGGCACAGCTAAATAACTCAAGCCACCGAATTTCTTTTGAGAGCATAAAGGTAAGAATCTATGATAATAGAGGAAGACTTTTTGAAACTGGTACACAGTCCAGAGGTAATCTATTTTATCTTAATATTGATCAGTCTTCTTGTTTATTAATGAAGGATGAAGATACATGGTTGTGGCTTAAGAGGTTATGTCATGTGAATTTTGATAACATGATCAAGATTAGTAAGAAGAAAAGAGTTAGAGGGTTGCCTAACTTGTCAAAATGGGATCATGTTATGTGCCATGAATGTCAGAAAGGTAAGATGACTAAGTATAGTTTTAAAAGCAAAGACTACTTAACAAAGAAGATGCTTGAGTTGGTTCATACCGACCTATGTGGTCCTATGAGAACTCAGAGTTATTATGGTGATAGATACTTTATTATTTTTGTTGATGACTATACTAGACTGATGACTATTATGTTCTTGAAAGAGAAATCTAAAACTTTTAAGATGTTTAAGTGGTATAAGGAAAAGGTAGAAAAAGAGACTGGAAAAGAATTAAAATGCTTAAGATCTAATAGAGGAGGTGAATTTATCTCTGATGAATTTACTAATTTATGTAATGAGAATGGTATTAAGAGACAAGTCTCTACACCGAGGACACCTCAACAGAATGGGATTGTTGAAAGAAGGAACATGTCAATCATTGATTGTGCTAGAACCCTAATGATACAAAAGAATGTTGCTCATACATATTGGAGAGAAGCTATCAGCATAGCTATATATGTTCTTAACCAAGTACAACTGAAGAAGGACACCAACCAGACACCTTATGAGCTATGGTTTGGATACAAACCTACTGTAAGTTATTTTTAGATTTTTGGAAGCAAATTTTTTATTCTGAAAGATGAGAGAAATGGGAAATTTGATTCTAAAGGTGATGAATGAATATTCTTAGGATATTCTACTAAGACTAAATCATACAAATGTCTAAATAAGGTTACAAATAAGATAATTGAAAGTACTAATGTTCATGTTGATGCGTTTGATGACAAGACCATAGAAGAAAGAAAGGAAATGGAAGACTATGGTAGATTCACTTACATTGAACTTCTTGATTATCTATCAAAGTTGCAACATGTGATAACTGGTCAACAGGAAAATAACCCTGAGGAACAGGAAGGGAAAACCGATGAACAAGATGGTGCTACCAAGCAAGCACATGAACCTGAACAGGATGAACAAGAAAGAATAAACTGATTACTGGCTAGTTTTGTCAGAAGACATCATCTTGAGACATAAATTATTGGAGATAGATAGGCTGGAATGTAGACAAGAAAAAAAGCAAGACAAGGTACATGTCTAGTCTATGAATTTGAACCAAAAAATGTGAAAGTTGCATTAGAGAATGAAGAATGGGTTAATGCAATGAAAGAGGAAATAGAAAAAATAGAGAAAAACAAAACTTGGTCCTTAGTACCCTGACCCAAGGATAAGAATGTTATTGGTACTAAATGGATATTCATAAACAAACTAAATGAAAATGGTGAAGTGACAAGAAATAAAGAGAGATTGGTATGCAAGGGATATGCACAGGAAGAAGGCATTGAATATGGTGAGACATTTGCGCATGTTGTTAGATTGGAAGGAGTTAGAATGCTACTTGCATATGTTGCACACAATAAATTTAAGGTTTATCAAATGGATGTGAAGTCAATATTTTTTAATGGTATACTTGAAGAAGAGGTCTACATAGAACAACCTAAAGGATTCATTGATCCAGACAATAAAAACATGGTATGTAGATTACACAAAGCTTTATATGGTTTGAAACAAGCACCAAGAGCATGGTATGAAAGGCTGCATACTTACTTGTTAAGTATTGGATTTGTAAGAACCAGTGAAAACAACAATTTGTACATGAAAGGTGATACTAATGACACTATTCTTATTGCTAAAATTTTTGTTGATGATATTATTTTTGGAGGTCAAGATCATGTATGTAAATATTTTGCTGATGACATGATGAATGAGTTTGAAATGTCTATGTTTGGAGAGATTAAATTTTTTCTTGGATTACAAGTGATTCAACAGAGTGATGGGATATTCATCACACAGTCCAAGTACATAAAGAAAGTCTTGAAGACATTTGGCATGAAAGATTCTAAACCTGTGGGAACACCGATGGCTACTAGAAGTAAATTGACAAAGGAAGATGAAACTATAGAGGTAAACTAGACACTTTACCGATCCATGATTGGTAATCTAATGTATGTAGTTCATAGTAGACTAGACATAGCACATGTTGTGGGAATTGTTGCTAGATATTCTACTAATCCTAGACAATCACACATGATTGCTACTAAAATAATCTTAAGATATCTGAAAAAGATAGAGGATTATGGATTATGGTACCCTAAGGAAGGTAAGTTTGAGTTGAAGGTTTATACCAATGCTGATTGGGCAGGAAATGTGGATGATAGAAAAAGTACCACCGGAGGAGCATTTTTCTTTGGTGAAAGACTTGTAACTTGGATAAGTAAAAAGCAAGCTTGTATTTCTCAGTCTATAGCTAAAGTAGAGTATGTTGTTGCTACTACTAATTGCTCAAACATTTCATATATCAGGTAAGTGTTGGAAGGAATGAATGAGGTAATCACTGACCTGGTGATCATATACTATGACAACACAAGTGCTATTAATATTTCAAAGAATCCAATGATGCACTCTAAGACAAAGCATATATCAATTAAGTATCACTACTTAATATAACAAGTGTAAGATAAACAAGTGAAGTTAGAATTTTTTATATCTAAAAAACAACTTGCAGATATCTTTACAAAGCCTCTACCAAAGGACACATTTGAATATTTGAGGACTAGACTTGGGGTCCATCCCCTGTCTATCAGTCACTAATGTGATCTGGATGTTGCATCAACCTAATCTTATCAGATGATCATTCATGTTGATGCAACATAATTCACACTTTGGATATTGTTCAAGGTTGTGATTAAGTTTGAAGAACTGAAATAGATTGGGATATCAGTATACTAAGATATAGAGGAAGTAATGGACAACAGAGAGTTACTTAGCTACTACAAGATCTGATTATTTATTTGTTTCTTTGACATTGTTGTCAAAGGGAGAGATAAATAATATGAAAAGGAAAGGGAGACACCGATGAGAACTATCTAAGGGAGAGATAATCTGAAAGAAATAGGAATATGAAGAACTGAAAGGATCATATTTGCAGATTGTTAAAGCTGTATTTTTTTTTTATAATGTTGTTGAGTAATGCAGTGATTAAACATATTAAGCTAGGGAGAGATTGTACAACATTTGATTATAGAGTTTTAGAATACATGTTGGTATGTGTATGGTACACTTCATATTACTTAAGTTGCCATTAATCCCAAAGGGAGATATTGATGAACTACAACTGATTTAGAACCTGAATGGAGAATTCGTAATTCAATATTACTGAGGAGTTGCTGATTAGATATGCAAGATGATTAAATTAGTATTATGTCATCATTGATGTCAACTAGCTTGACAATACTTATCTTGTAAGTTACTATACCAACACATCTGAAGAAAGGAGAAAGAGATGAAGAACATAAATATCTACATGAAGAAGATGTATATGTCAGATGAGGATAAAGGAATACACTGAGTAACTTATTGATGAGTCTATGACTTGATGAAATTGAATTTATTATGTTGCATTCATCTATGATGAAGAATAGAGCTGAAAGACACAAAGCAGTGTTGTCGGTAGATAAAGCATTTTAGTATACACCAACAGAATGTAGTGTATACTGAGTGCAGTGTTAACTGAGCTTGTGTTCACTAACACATTTCTTTGTTAATCAAGGAGAACAGAAAAGGAATTTAATGATCAGTTTAGCCAATAAAGTGATGAGTTGTAAAGTGTATGAAATCAAGGTAACAGATAAGGTTTGTTATGAAGATCGACAACTAACATAAATCAAAAGGATCTGATGGAGCAGATTCAAATGTGTTACTAACACATCAGCTAAGGAAGCTTAAAGCAGCAAAATCTATGAATATGATTAAGAAGAAAAATCTGATGGAGGAAAAGAAAATGATTTACTTGTCAATATAAGAGACATTGGTTTCATTGTTGAAACATAGCTGGAAGAAGAAGATACTATAGAATTATCACATGAAGGAGTTTTCATGCATTCTGATCATACTAGTTGATAAGAACCGAGCTACAGAGAGTAGTCACTGATGGATAGTAAGTTGATATAGTATTGAATCTGAAGTGGTATATTGATCAGAAAGATTTGAATGAGCTAAACATTAATCTGTAAACTGCAATTGAAGTTGTTTCAAGGCAGATCATCTACTATTACATATTTAACCATTGTACACAGTCAAATCTCTTAACCAAGTGGACTATGAAAGTCTTTAGATGTTTCATTCATAGAGTGAACATTGTTATCCTCTCAACCCCAGAGTGACTTCTAGTTGGACGATAACTTCTGGTCTAAAATCTTCTAACAAGGTCACACCTAACAATGTGTTTATAACCTTTAACAGGGTTGGGTCTTCACCGACCTCACTTCAGAAGAGTGAACAATTTTGGGTTGCCAGTCCCAGGTGGTTTTTCCCTTCACAGGGTTTCCATGTTAAATCTCTTGTGTTATGTGTTGATTGCGATATTTGTTTGTTATCATACTTTTCATATTACATGTTAGATTTTATCGGTAACTATTATAAGTTTAGACTGACAATCAGTAAAACACAGACAGTGAAAGTATTTTATGTTTACCAAGTAGCAAAAGTTTAAGAATTTGTTTTGGATTATACATTTTGAATTGGGACACTAGATAACCGATTCACCCCCATCTCAGTTATTCTCACATATGGGAGCTTGAGAAGTAGTGTGGTTAAGAAGGTTACTGGTTGGGATATTCAGGAAATACCTAAAACATACAGTTATACATTTTGATAATTTAATTTCTATCAAACTCTCAGTGAACCTAGTCTTCCATAATAGATCCAAACATATAGAAATATCCTTTCACAACATCAGAGATATGGTGGTTAGGAATGTTATCAAGTTGGCATATATCAGCACTGAAGAGTAGACTGGTGACATATTTACCAAGGCACTTGCAATGTTAAAAGTGGAATATTTTAGAGGTAAACTTGGTATGACAAAATTATAATTGTAACTCCTGAGATCAAATCTCAGTTTTATGTATAATATATATATACATATATATAGATATATATATACACACATATACATATATATACACATATACATATACACACACACACACATATATATATACATATACATATACATATACATATATACATATACATATATATATACATATACACATACACATATACATATATATACATATACATATACATATATACACATACACATATATACATATATATATACACACATATTTATATACACATATACGTATACATATATATACATATATATATATATATACATATACATATACATATACATACACACACATATATATACATATATACATATATATGTATATATATGTATATACATATATACATATATATGTATATATATGTATATACATACATACATACATACATACATACATATGTGTGTGTGTGTGTGTGTGTGTGTGTGTCTATATATATATATATATATATATATATATATATATATATATATACCTAAAATGTAGTGTCAAGTATTGCAAAGTAAACTAAACATTCAACAAAACAAATGAGATAAACGATTATGATTAAACCTACAAAATGAAGACAAAAACACTCAAAAATAATAAAAAATTTCAAGCAAACTTTCAAGATGTAGAAGATTTGTCCAAAGGATGGAATGTGTGCTCAATGATCTATGCTTCAAGCTTCAATAGAGAAAATGACATGATAAATTTTCTTCAATGGTGGATGAAAATGAAGGAGGAGAGCTTCTATTTTATAGAAAGATGAATGAAATGGATGGTCAAGATTAAGGGACAAAAAATGAGTGAGCAACGGTGGAGATGCATCCAAGGGAGAGAACATGGATTGTGCTTTCTCAAATGCATAGCATTGTGACAAGTGTCACAATGGTTGAAGATGAGAGGAGATGCACCTTTGGAAGGTGTGAGAGGGGACAAGTGTGTAAGAGGTGTAAGAGGCTTTTGATTTTTCATTGGAGGAAGTGGAGGTGATGTCATAAGGGGTTGACTTTGGGGTGTATTAGCATTTCTTTAATCTTGGATTATGATTGTGCACATACTTAGGAGGTGATTAGGCTTGGTAAGAGGAGGATTAGGGAGATTTGATGGAGGAGAGAGAATGAGTGGAGGATTAAATTAGCTAAGCAAGGATTATTAGCTAATGGGGGAGAATTAGAATTAAATATTTTATTTAATTCTAAGTGGGAGGAAAAAAGAATTTATGAATTAATTTATTTAGATAAATGTATCCATTTAAATTAATAGAGGAATAAGGATTTAATTAATTATCAGACTATAGGTTTGTCATTTTGATAATTAATTGGGCTATAGTTAATTAATTAAATTAATTAACTAGGGGATGACATAAATTAATTAAATAAATAATATTTAATTAACAAGATGTCCTAGAAAAAGACTAAATATGATTACTAAATTATGTAATCAAATTTAGGTGTCTACATTTTGCCCCTCTTCGACGTAGTGTTAAAATAACACTACTTCGAAGATGTTTTTAACAATAAAGAGATTACATGAAGAATGGACTAGGTAGTAGAGTTTCCCTAGTTATGGGTCAAGATGTGGCTAGATGATGCCCCCTCAAGAGGATGGCGGAGGAAGAAAAAAGGGTCTGGGTGACGGCTTGAAAGGAAAAAGGGGTGAAAGAAAGGAAGAGTGTTGTAGGCTAAGGAGGCACATGAATGAAGGAAACAAGGGTGAAAAAAGCCATGAGGAATGAAAATGGGAAGGACGGGAAGAAACGGGAGGAATCAGGGCATCCAAGAGCAAAAATGGGGGGTCAGAGAGGCCTATATAAGGGCCGGAGGGGTCAAAATCAATTCATTTGCACACCTATAGCCTAGAAATCATGACTTTAGAACTCTGATAAGCGAGGACAAGATGGCATAGTGAGGGCGATCAACACACTAGACAGACATTATGAGACATGTGGCATGGAGTGGAGGGCCCAACCGACAGGTAGGATCAAAAAACTAAATTTTTCCTTACATTTTTGGTATATTTAATATATGTTGTAGCTTATAAAAGTGCATTCCCACAGAATGCACGTCAGGCGGGAATGCTTTTGTCCTAGTGGGAATGCGTTCCCACAAACCATGGGTGGGGGTCCAAAATCTGGGGTGTCAGGGGTTTTTCATGGGATCCCAAAAATCCTAGGAGGGGTTGTGGGACTACGGTCTCACAAGAATCTCTTACGCGATCGCATTCTCGCAAGCTGGCAGTGGGATGCTGAAAAATGGCATTCCCACAGGGGGAAGGGAAAAGAGACAAGCAATGCGAGAATGCATTCCCACATTGCTAGGGGGTTTGGCAAGAATGAGGGAAGGGTCTCCTTGCAGGAACGTGAGAACAAAGAGCTTTGCGAGAACGTAGGGAGAACCAAAGCTATGGTAATGCGGGGAAAAGAATCTTCATGGGAATGTAGGGAAAATACTATTTAGGATTAGCTAGAGCAAGAAACTGACATGCTGACTTGGCTTGGATGCAGTGGTTGGTGGATTGACTAATGAGTCGAGAGAGACAGGCAGCAGTGCTGATTATCTCAGAGCAGTTCATGGCAGTGGACTGGGCTCAGGTTGATGCATTGGGCTTGGGATATCTGGCATGAATGCCACACATATGGATGTACATGGCATTGGCGATAGCACTATGTGAGCACTGGCATTCAGAGATGGGGACATTTCATCTTCCCACTAGGGAGATGACAGTGACCTTGGAGGATTATATCGCATCTTCCGATTACCGGTGTGAGAGGTACTAGTGGTAGCAGGTGTGTACACATAGCTGTAGGTAGTGGACCCACTACTAGGGCTAGGAGTAGTGCTGATCTTGTCACATGGGCAGCTGGCATTAGCACAACATGTCACAACAGCACCAGCAGGATGATGGGTCCATTACTATGTTCTAGGATTAGTGTCGAGGTATCTCTGCCCAGACATAGGTGGGAGGAGTGTCACACTATCCTTGATTCCCATGATTGTGCAGATTATGGATGCAAGGGTACTAACATCATGGAGTACACTGATGTTGGTGAAGATGTACCATGACCTTCATCAGATAGTCTATGATGGAGCGGGGATGATGCAGAGGAGCTTTGGATTTGCTTCCCTCCTAAAAGTTTGGGCTTGGGAGCACATAGCAATGCTACAACCCTTATGCCGAATGGATATATAGGTGGAGGAGCTTGTAGCATACAGCTGGGGAGACCTAGTTATATATCATGAGGTGAGGGGCACTAACTTCTAGCAGGAGACACTAGAGAGGATCAGGGATGGGATCACATGGCGTCCATACCTTGGATAGGCACCATGGGCTAAGGATTCATGGGAGCTTCCATACATTGTGATGCCCTACAAGGTAATGGGATTATATCATGGAGCATTATAGATAGGATAGGAAATCTCATCAGTTTGGATTCAAGCAAGATGTGCCAGATGGGGAGCGATGGTACTAGCTGGCCACCCATGAGAGGATATATGAGTGTGGGCCATCGATGGATAGGGGAGGGTTGTTGGCTACCTATCAAATCATGCAACCATTTTGTTTGGGATTGGGCTAGAGGGGTGGTAGATCCAGCAACCACACCAGCGTATGACACCTAGTTCGAGCCACCTAGGGCAGTGGGTAGATCTGGACTACTAGATGGTGAGGGAGGGGCACTAGCCATATATAGGGGCTAGAGAGGAGGGGGAGAGGAGGAGATGGGGATGTGGATGGGGATGGGGATGGGGATGGAGATGGGATGGAGGTGGATGGGTGGTGAGGGGATGGGCTACAGATACCAACAAGTCCACCACCACTAAGATCACCACCATGAGTAGGGCCACCACCACCAGTAGGATCTTTATAATCTACAGGTAGGGGGATGATGCAGCAGTACATCTAGCCTCATTGCAGGCCACACATGATACCATTATGTAGATGCTTTGAGATGCATAGGTGGAGTGAGACACTCTGAGAGTGTAGAGGGATGGGATGTTGGGGGAGAGGGATGGGCTGAGAATAGAGAGGGATGGACTGATTATGCACTCAGCACAATCTATACAAGAGGGTCTGATGACCCAATAGGAGAGGGATTAGCTGAGGAGGGAGATGGTGGCCCTAATTTCTAAGAGAGATGGTCTATGGGTGGAGAGGGATGGCTTGTGGTTATAGTGAGATTGACTGTTAGGAGATAGGGATACCACTACATGAGGGTCCCATGAGTGGTTAGGAGAGGTGTCTCACCTGCAATGACAGCTGGTGGGGTTGGGGGAGCAGATTGGGTTTTATAGGGGACTGTATCTTGCAGCTGTGTCACTTGAGTAGGCATAGCATTATAGGGAGCTGAGCCGGTCATTACTTATAGGTTTAGGGTTCAGTGGTAGCAGGAGGATGGGCTCCAATGGTAGTCACAGATTAGGGACTAGTAGGGGCCATTGGATAGGAGAGGGGAGCCGTCGGTCGGTGGTTTGGTATAGATGGCAAAGGTGGAGAGATTAGATGTAGGGGTAGGGATGGACATGGATACAGGGGTTGTTCTAATATCCAGAGAGGTGTGGGTTATGGAGATACAGGATACAAGGATACAGGGCATAGTGAGCCGGTCACCCATCCTACAGGTACCGCTAGATGCAGACCCATTAGCTAGAGATTTTGATATGCAGCATCCCTCAGGAGAGGCAGATAGGCAATGATATGCTACAATTTTGACTGTGTATGATTCATTTATTGGTGGAGGGCATAATGAGATGAATGCACCTAAAAATGAATCCTTAACAATGCAAGATTTGAAATGAATCTAAATGAGATGAATGCACCTAAGAATGAATCCTTAACAATGCAAGATTAAAATGAAAATGAGATGAATGCACCTAAGAATGAAGCCTTAAAAATGAAAGATTAAGATGAATATAAATGAGATGAATGAACCTAAGAATGAATCTTTAACAATGCAATATTTAAAATGAATCTAAATGAGATGAATGCACCTAAGAATGAATCCTTAAAAATTCAAGATTAAGATGAATCTAAATGAGATGAATGCACCTAAGAATGAATCCTTAACAATGCAAGATTAAGATGAATCTAAATAAGATGAATGCACCTAAGAATGAATCCTTAACCATGCAAGATGCAAATGATATGAAATAGATCTAATTAATGCAAGATAATGAATGAACGTAGGATGAGATGACATAGTGCAACCTAGGGTAGGACTGGGAAATGAAATGCACACATGTTAGGGAGGTGAATGAGAGAGTCAACATGTAGATGAAAGCATGAGGATGAGGTGTGATGGATGACACAACATATCACTAACCAACTACATCCTCATTGAGAGAGGGAGGGGGGTGATATATGCACAATCACAATCCAAGAACATGGGGGAGATGAGTGAGATGTGAGAGAGAAGCTCTGGGAGGTGGTTTTCTATTGTTTAGGATGATGCTTTGATATTGGATAGGGGTGATGGGATATTTGGTTGGATGTTTTGATAGGGCAAATGATGTTTCATGAAGCTTGAGCATGGGATGTTCTGAGGGAACACCACCATGTAGTTTTTGAGCACGTATTACTAGGAACATGAGGTCATGTCATGAGCATTGCATAGGACTGATGTGAAAAAGATACGCAAGGATTTCCCCAACATCACATATGCATCCCGAAGGACACATGGTGGGAACGATGTGAAGGAACCCACAGACAAACAACATTTCCCAAGTGCACCAAGTAACCCAAAAGATCACAAGTGGAACATGCAAGGGTCATGTCCAACTGACTCACAGGAAGAAGCCAAAAGATTGCAAAAGACTGTACCCTAGAATAACACCCCTGGTTGCATCACACCATGATATAAATGATCGTGGCAGCCTTAATGGGAGTAGTCAATTGAGATCACAAAATAAACTAAAAAGATAGAACAAGAAAACTGAAAACAATGCAATAAGACCAAAAGATGTCCTTTGCCAAAAGAGATCATTTGACTATGGATGTTGAGATTAGGTCAGACATGGAGAAAGGATATATCCTACAAGGACCAGGTTGATAGGGATTGATTGCATGGGGAATATTACTAGGAAAATGAATAACTTTCAAAGAATCATAGTGACACAGGATACTTGCTGAGGGAACATTGCTGATATTGAGATCATTCAGGTCATGTGCTTTGCAGTCAAATGGTACTATTGGGAAGGACCAAAATGATATGTACAAAGTAGGGACACTATATACAACAAGTATTTACATCATTGCAGGAAGTGGCATAGCGAATCTCATGTGTTGGCACCATGGGGATGATACCTTGGGAACAAGGGATGGGTCAATTGGAAATGAAAAGTGGCAGATGGATTTTGATGGGGGGGGTGCAATTTTGATAGATAATGATATGGTCCACTATGTATGGCACCTATTTACCAAGTTTTCACCAACATACTTGCCCAAGGTGCTTGAATTGCCAAGTTTTCACCATTGGACGATATTTTTCTCTTTACTTTTTTCCATTTTTATTTTATTTTTGATTCATCGAGGCGCTTGTTGACTAGGTTTTCACCAGGATGATGATTTTTTTAGGACATTTTATAATTTTTAGGATTTTTTCAAGATCATATTTGATTTTTAGGATTTTTTTTTCAGGATCATTTTTTATTTTCAGGATTTTTTTTTCAGGATCATATTTGATTTTTAGGATTTTTTTTAGGATCATATTTGATGGGTCAAGCATAAAACCACTTTAGATGTATGATATTAATAGGATTAGGAAGAGGCTCCCCTTCAGGTGTAGACAAATGATAAGTGTTGGAACTGAAGCAAGCTGTCACCATGTATGGACCTAACCAGGTGGGCTCAAACTTTCCTTTCTTTTCATAGTTTTCTTGTACTTTCTGGTTCTCTTTCAGGACTAGGTCTCCAACTTGGAACTGTCGAGGGTGTACCTTTTTATTGAAGCTCCTATTCAGATGATTTTGGTACATGATCAAGTGATCATAGGCCTATTGCCTCTTTTCATCTAGCAAGTCTAGCTATGTCAGGTGTGCCATGCGGTAGTCATCATCTATGATGTAGTTCTTCATGGACACGCGGAGTAAAGGGATTTCGACCTCGATTGGCAGAATGGCTTCAGCACCATATACTAGGGAGTATGGGGTGGTGCTTGTGGGGGTGCGGAATGAGGTAGGATAGGCCCAAAGGGCAAGGTTGATTTGCAAATGCCAGTCATGACCAGAATCATTGACAACTTTCTATAGGATTTTGAGGATGGTTTTATTAGTTGCCTCAGCCTGGTCATTCCCTTGTGGAAAGTATGGGCTAGAAAAGCATTGGTGGATGTGGAATCTGTCATAGAGCTCTGTAACATGTTGGTTTTCAAATGGAGGGCCCTGATCTATGAAGATGGTGGAGGGAATGCAAAAATGACAAATGATATGGTAGAGGATGAAATTGGAGATCTGGACACCAGTAGTTAAGTTGAGTGGAATTGCTTCTACCCACTTTGTAAAGTACTCAGTGGCTGTAATGATATACTTGTGTCTGTCAGAAGAATGAGGGTGGATCATGCCAACAAGGTCAAAACCCCAACATGAGAAAGGCCATGAAGGTGCAATGGGTTGTAAGTCCTACGTGGGTGCATGGATCAAATTGGCATGCTGTTGGCACTATAGGCACTTCTTCACAAACTCGCAGGCATCATGCTCCATGGTCAGCCAATAATACCCAACTCTAAGAAGCTACTTTGCAAGGATGATACCGCTCATGTGAGCATCGCAAATACCAACATGAACCTCTTGTAAAGCCATGATAGCCTCATTCGAGTCTAGACATCAGGAGAGGACGTTATGATACCCACAATGACATAGGGTGTTAGCTACAAGAGTATAGTAGGATGCTCTACAAATAAGGTTTTGGCATTGGGTGTTTGTGAGATGGGGAGATATGATACCATTCTTTAGATAAGCGTGAATGTTGTGGTACCATGGGGACTAGGGACCAACCAAGATGCATACCATATCAGCATCAACATTCTTGTAAGCGGGTGTGTGTAGCTCCTTGACTAAAAACTCATATTGTGCAGCATCACGAGGGATTTCCAATAGTGAGCCGATGGTGGCCATAGCATCTGCTTCCTTATTCTGAAGTCTTGGCACTTGTGTGAATTGTATGCTGACAAAATGTTCCTGGAGTTTATCTACAAGCTCTTTTTAGGGTAATAGCTTTTCATCCTTTGTTTGATATTCATCGAGGAATTGCTTGATGATCAATTGAGAATCTTTGAAGACTTGTAGTTCTGTGATATTATAGTGAATGGCATTTTTAAGACCTGCCACGAGGGCTTCATATTTTGAGATGTTGTTTGTACACATGAATCCAAGCTTTAAGGATTTTGGGATGTAGTCTCCTTGAGGGGTCACAAACAGTATGCCTACCCCTGATCCATGTGATGTATATGAGCCTTCAAAATATAATTTCCACTAGGGTTGTTCTTCGATCATACAAAGATGCTCATCTAGGAACTCCATTTCGAGAGGGTATGCGTCGACTAAGGGAGCTTCTATAAGCTAATTAGCAATGACTTGTCCCTTCATGGATTTTCAGTCAATGTATTGGATGTCAAATTCACTAAGAAGCATTACCCATTTCACCATTCGCCCTGTAAGTGTGGCTTTTGAGAGTAGGTATTTGAGTGGGTTGACCTTGGAGATTAAATTTACTGTGTGACTGAGCATATAGTGGCAAAGTTTCTAAGTGGAAAAAACCACTACCAGGAAAGCTTTTTCCATTGGAGAATAGTTTAGCTTGTAGCCAACCAATGTACGACTGATATAATAAATAACCCACTCTTTTCCATCATCACCGATCTGTGCTAAGAGTGCCGCTAGCGCTGTAGTAGTTGCAGATATGTACAAAATGAAGGGCCTTCCTAGCATTGGTGGAACAAGAATAGGTGCATTCACTACATATTCCTTGAGTTTTTTGAAGCTGCACTGACAAATGAGATCCCACTTGAAGGAGGTATGCTTTCGTAAAAGATGTGTGAATGGCTGACACTTATCTACTAGTTGGGAGATGAAATGTCAAACTAAATGCAACTTTCCTTGTAAGCTTCTTAACTATATGAGCATTCTGGGAGGAGGCATTTCCATGATGGCCTTCACATTTTTGGGATCAATCTCTATGCCATGCCTAGACATAATGAACCCCAGAAGTTTTTCAGATGTCACACCAAGTACACATTTCTTTGGATTTAATTTCAAGCCATACTTGTACAGGTGATCGAACACATCTTCAAGGACATCAAGGTGTTCACGGTGTGTTCTAGATTTTGCTAGAATGTCATCGACATAGTCCTTGAGGATCTTATGAATCATGCCATGAAAAATTGTGGTCATTTCTCTTTGATAGGTAGCTCCCACATTTTTTAGCCCAAACGACATCATGTTATAGAAAAACATGCCCCATGGTGTGGTGAAAGTAGTTTTGTGCTAGTCTGCTTCTGTGATTCTAATCTAATTATACCCTGAGAATCCATCCATGAGTGACAACATCTCATGCCCTGTAGTGAGGTCTACGATCATGTCTATGTTGGGCAGTGGAAAATCATCTTTTGGACATGCCTTGTTGAGATCTCAAAATTCAGTACAAATTCTTATGTCACCTGAGAGTTTGATGACAGGCACCATGCTAGAGATCCAGTTTGAATAATCAATGGCTCTGATGATCTTAGCCTGAAGGAGCTTCTCAAGCTCTACTTTAACCAGAAAGGCTACTTTTGGATGCATTCTCCTTAACTTTTACTTGACTGGTTTGGCATCGGGATTTACTATCAGATAATGAAAAATGAGATCAGGATCGAGTCCAGGCATATAGGCATATGACCATGCAAAGTTTCCTATTGATTCCTGAAGGAGGGCCTCCAGGGCTGTCTCTTCTACTTCACTTAGAGCTGCTATGATGTATGTGATCTGAGGGATTTCCTATGTTCCTAGATTGATCGGCTTGGTCTCTTTAATGATTATAGATGATTGTTTTGACCAGTAATCCTGGATAAGAGGAAGAGGCAAGTCTTCATCCTCTAGTGCCTCAGAGAGGTTTTCACTGTCAGATACGCCCTTTATTTTTACTATTTTTGAATCAGGATGTGCCCCAGAGGGGTTTTCACATGAGGACTCTTTATTTTCTTTTTTGATTTTATTTTTGTGGCTAGAGACTTCCTCTTTCCCAAAGTACCCCTTTGGGTTGAGTTGGTATACTTCGGTCGATTCCTGCCCCCATTCTGATTGTTGATCTATGGCACCCATGAATCTTAGGAGTGCTTCCTCACTTCAAAAATCATTAATATGTACTATGCTTGGTTGGTCCCAGTCTATGAGGTCAGGATGAATGAGGGGAAGGTCAATGAGGTTGATGGCAAGTTGGTGAAGGACAAAATTATGCAGGAAGGTTTTGTCATCAAAGATATCATCGTAGGACCATTTTTCTTCCTCTTTCAGAATGTCTTCGACTTCCATGAGTTCATCTTGGATTCTCAAAAGGGTTACGTTGGGTGAATTGGTGCCCCCAGTTATGCCATCAGGTCCTCGTATGTGTAGGTGAGGGGGATTAAAGCTAAGGCCTCAAGTCTCTAGATTTTTAGAGGTCTCCATGGGGTCTATCATTCTAGCCTCATTGGGTCCTAGACCTCCTCCTTAATAGTCCCAATTTTTAGTTGCCCATTTGTGCGGTATGGGATATTTATTCTTAAAGTATTCAAGGACCTTGGTATCTAGAGGTGGAGGATCTTTATATAGCCATTGGTTGATATCTATGTTGTATATGGATGACCCAGGAGGATGTTGTAAGGGATGTTAAGATCAACAATGTGGCATACTATGTCTTGGATGACAAGACCAATTTTGATTGGCAACAGAATGGTACCTTCAGAGGTATGATCAAGGTTATCATAAGCCTTGATGGTGATCACCTCATGGGAGATGTCTGCTTTTGTGAGGCCAATCTACTAAACAAACTTTAACGTACAAAGGTTGAGGGCCGAACTATTATCTATCATGACCCGTTTGATGGCAAAGTCATTGATCATGATGGCAAGGCAGAGTGGGAGATTATGATCTGGGTCAACAGATGGCATGTTGAATAGCTGAAAAGAGAGAGTGGATGGTGTGGATAGGTGCCCCACAATGTTCTAAAATTGGATGGCATTGATGTCTGCAAGGACGTGGGCCTCTTGGAGGGATTTTTTGAGGACTTCTTGATGGAGGGGTGATGTGTGAAGGAGATCAAGGATGGATATTTGTGTAGGTGTGTTCCCAAGGTGTTCTAGGAGGTTATATTGTGCATTGGGGATGGTGGTAGTATTGGTGCTAGCTACAGATATCCGGCCTCTTTAGGTAGTAAAAACACATTGATTGTCAGCATCTTTGACATGGATTGCATGCATAGTAGGCTCAACCTGAGAGATACAACCAAAAAATTTATTGTAGTTTATGTAGGCAGTGGTATAGTCTTTTCCATCACCATGGTCACCTTGTTTACCCTTATCTTGGCCGGTGGGAGGGGTAGCGTTAACTTGAGTTTTCCCAGTATTGTGTTTAGGAAACACATTTTGGTAGATTTTTAGGTTGGCATTGGGTGACACTTGGGTAGGAGCATCGACTGTGATCTCCTTTTTATCTATAAGATCCTAGACATAGCTTTTGAGCTTCATGCATTTAGCGATGGTGTGTCCCTTAACATGGTGATATTTATAGTATTCATTGTCCTTGTACCAGGCTGGCTTGGGTGTTGAATCATTAAAGGGCTGGGTTTGCGGATACACAACTAGGTTGGCGCTCACCATCTTGAAAAAAATTGCATCCAAGGGTTCTCCAAGGGGTGTGAAGATGTGCTTTGGGTCATTTTGAACACAAGGCTTATTTCATCCTTGGGTAATAGATATAGCATTGGTTTGCTTCACACGAACCTGACGGGGTGGTTGTTGGTAGGCAGGTGCTTGTTGTTGGTATACGGGTGCTGGTTGCTGATACATGGGTGTTTGTTGTTGATATGATGGAGGAGTGAGATTAGGACCTACAACCATAACTTGGACATTCTTGGTGTCTATGGCTCCATCAGTGACCACATTCTTATTCTTGTTCCAATATCAAGAACGGTTGTTGTTTGGTCTGTCCTAAGAGCTTTCTTTATAGTGTTTGATGCTACCATCATCCAAAAGAGCTCATTCAATATCCATGCCTTTCCCTTTAATGTATTGGTAGGTCTAAATGCAGTTCATCTTCATAGAATGGGATAACTTCAGATGTAGATTATCAATGAATATCTTGGCAAGGTGTTTTTCTAGCGATTGGTATGACAATCTCATGGTGAGATTTTGCCATCGTTGTAAGTAGTCAGCCAAATTTTCACCTCCCTTTTGCTTGGTATTGCACAAATCCAATAAGGTGAGCTCATTCTCAATGTTGTGTGCATATTGGGTGAAATTTTTTTTTGAAAGCTCTGGAAATGTGGAAACAGACCCATAAGGTATTTTGTAAAACCATTCAAGGGTGGGCCCTCCTAAGCTCTTGGGGAAGAGTCGCATGAGAAATATGTTGTTAAATTCCACCTCCTAGCATGCCATGTAGAACTCTTTAACATGGTTAATTGGATCACCCTTCCCTCGATACTTGTCAAACTTTGGTGTTTCAAAATGTTTAGGGAAGGGGATTGTTGTGATCGATCTCTCGAATGGATAGAGAAAAACCTCCTCGAACTTGAATGTCTTAGTCTCAGTACCAATCTTAAGCTCTTTGATAGCATTTCTCATTTCTTCCCACTCTGACTTGGAAGGTGCTAGAGCGAGTGAAAAGGGGGGATATGGTGAGCAAGGGAATGGGGATTTCTTAGTTGAAAAGGCCATCTAGAAGGGGTTGTGGCTAACTTGCTGAGTGACGTATTGCTAGTGCAACGTGGGTGCATGCTATGGCAAGGCTTGCTGCTATGGGATGAGGGGATTCACTTGCGGAGTCAAGAAGTATTGCTATTGCTAGGGAGGTTGGTATAATGGTTGTGGTTGGTGATGAGATTGACCAATATAAGATGGGTGCATACCCACATGTCTAAGAGTGGGAATAGTGGCCTAGGTGTGCACTATAGGTGGTTGCATATGGGAGTTAGTGGGATGGGTAGCACCGAGTTGCTGTGATTACAGAGGTTTGGTTTGCTGAGCGGTGGATGGCATAGACAAATAGTTGGTAAATGTAGGTGGAGGTGCTTCTTGTGGGAAGGTTTGTTGCTGATGAGTCTTTTGGTAAAGCTGGCCATGTGTGGGTATGCCCATGGTGTTCATTTGTGCTTGGTCGAGGCTCTAGGCAGTGTTGACTCCTGATATAGTTTGCGATGCAGAGTTGGCCACAAACGTGGGGGCTGGTATGGGAGTTTGTTGTGCTGGTGGAGGATTGTGGGATGGAATATGTGGCATTCATATTGTAAAGGTGACTTGTTGGGTCTGCGTGGAGTGAGATTGTGGGGTGGATGTAGGTGGGGTGGTTTGTGTGACTCCTTGCGAAAGAGGTGTTGATGTAGCAGGAGGTAGTGTTGCTTGAGTAGAGGCTTGGGTGAGTGCTTGTTCTTGAGTGACTATTTATGAAGAAGTAGGGGGTGGTGGGCCCATGATGGAAAGTGGTGTGCTTGCAGGGATCACCATACTAGGTCACAGGAGATGTGGGATAGGTGAGGCCATATGGGATACTTGCATGGTTGGATCATGGACTTGCTGGATGAAAAATGAATCAATGTTGGTAGGAATGTGGAAGGGGTTTGTTGGGTCAAAAGAGCATAATTGATGTGGGATGGGAGTACCCTCCTGCACATAGTTTGCCAATATAGCCAGATGATTTTATGTGATGATTGTGCTTACCATTTGTGCATGTCCTAGGAGGCACATGAAAGCCTCCATGGAGTTGGTAGTGGGTGTCTCACTAGGCTCTTCCCATATGTTTTGAACTATCATCATCGGAGGGTCATACATCACCATTTCACCTATGGAATCATTTGGGTCTGCCGAAGTAGTGGCCTGGTTGGAATCTATCCCTTTTCTTTTCTTTGATCATGTCATAGCAGGCATGAAAATGCAATGTCCTAAGATGAGGGAAAATGTAGATGTATCAGAATGATGCTAAGGATGGGGATTTGGATTTTGAGATGGACTAAGTGATCATCTAAATGTAGGATTCTTAGTGATATGCTATTTGGAAGGGGATCAGGTTGGGTTACCTTCCTGAGATCAAAATGCATGGAATGTCATCCTCGGATAGACTTGTGATCTTTGGACGATGGGATCCTTACTAGTGTGGGCCGATCTCTTGGTCGAGATGATGAGGTCCACAAAAGAAAGTACTAGCCACCCTAGATAATGCTTAGTCAAATGGGTGAAGCTTCAAGATTTTGATTTGTGTAAACAAGGATAGGACAACTCAAGGTGAGTTATTGGATATGATATGGATCTAGGATAGTGACTTGGGATAATGATGCTAAATTATGCTTAAAAGGGGATGACAGAAATGCACCTATTGGATTACCTAAGATGGGGAATGTTGTGACAATTTTCACAGTTTTAAAAGGGGAGGGGATTGTGCCAACTAGTCGTCACTCTCTAATCTAACAAAGAGGTGATCAACTTGGATCTGAAAGGAAAATTGCTTAACCCTTGCGTTGTATTATATGTTATCCAATTAGGTTTGATACTTGTCTTCTTCATGGGCTACAGTGATAATATGCTGACAATCTTTAAGCTTTCTTTCTGCAACTTTCTTTTCTCGATATGCACACAGGATGGGTAACTTGGCTTTCTTATGCTTCACAATCTAGGTCATAGGTCAACAAAAGTAACTATTCATAGGATTGGATCAAGCTAGGAAGTTACTATGGTAAGTATACCTTGGCTTGGTTTCAAACAAAATTGAATTCACTTTTAGGATAATGTCTTGACAAACAGTCCTCTCAAGAGACAAAGCAATCTTGGAGGATACAGGTAGATGATCTCTTTTGGCAAAAGAACTTTGTAATTCTGATAATTGTGTATGTTCAACAGATGTTTTTACTAGGTCAAGTCACTTTCAAGAACACATACAAGCACTTTCTACCTACAAGATAGACTAGTATCACAACCTTTGCCCACAACTTGATATCCCAAAAGAGGAATACATATGGTGAGTAATCTTCAGGTGACTTGGGAAACCACTTGGGTCATTTCCTGCACAAAGATTATGATACCTTCAGGAGCAAATCGGGTAGGCTTTTGATTAATGGCTTCTAGTAAGGTTTGTGGCATCCCCCCAATCAGTTTGTATGCACGTGACTCACTTTAGAGCCTAGTTGACCATGTCGAAATTGTAGGGATATTCACCTACCTTAGGCTACCATCAACACACCTTGCCTAAGCTTGCAGGGATAAGGTGAGAGTTTTCTCAACACCTTATTTATATAGCGGCCAGGGTATTACCGGTTTGAGGTCATTCTCTAAAGAGGAAGTCCTTCTCTTTAGATAGGCCTCACTAGAAGTGTTGTCAATCGAACTTGATCTTTCTCTTCACCCAAGATTTGTGAAGGCAAGGGGAGAGGATACAGATACAAATAGATTGCTTCCACATCACTTACTTTAAGAAGGTTTATGCAAAATTGAAAAGCTCTAAGGAAGTGTTGAAAAACACTCCTTCAAACACGCCAAGAAGTAGTCATTCCAAATTGAACCTATTAAGACTAAGTGTTTTCTATTCTAGAACATCAAACACTCATGTTTAGCATGTAAGGTTCTTTGTTTTGAAATGTAAATGACAATGCTTGAAAAAAATAGAGATTTGATTTGCAAAAACAAGAGAAGTTTTACTCCCTTTAGCATTCAAGATAGTGTTTGATCAATTTTTAAGCACCAAAAGAAGTGTTCATCGCATTGATTCTTTGTCCCTTAAGCATTCAAGATTGAGTAAGTTTATTTTAAGCACCAAAATGAAGTGTGATGTTTGCCTTGTTCAATTTTAACCTTTGTTCATTTTAAACCCAAATTGAAAATATGAGGTGTTGTTTGGCATACACTGTTCTTTTTAATGCACCAAAAATAAAATGAGTTAATTCTATTTTAAAATATTAACCCACATTCCCACAAAAACCTGCAATCCTATAGTAGAAAAATAGCATTCCCGTAGAGCCATACAAGCATTCCCGCAAGACTGTCAGATAAACCAAAATGACAAAAAGATAATAAAACATAGAATTAATACCTGTGGCCATATTCTTGCAAGTCAAACCTTGTTCCCACAAGTCAACTTTCGATCCCATGTTGCGGGAATGAAGGTAGAAAAACTTAAGAAAATATAGGGTCATACGGCTAAAAGATGCTAACTATCCATCTCGCTAGGTCAAGGTAGCATTCCCACAAGGTCAAAGAGAAATATCGTGTTGTGAGAATAAGGGAAAAGATCAAAACTCCAGAGAATGCCATACTACAGCTTATAGAACATACACAGGCAAACCCGCCTGGTCAGCTTGCATTCCTGCGTTGCGGGAATGCGATCCCGCGAAAAGGGGACAGTAAGAGAATTTCCATTATACAGACAGTGACAAAAAAGAAAGAAGATAGAAGTTTTTGCTATGAGAATGCGTTCCCGTGAGGCCGTACAAGTGTTCCCATGGAGAAATTGGCGTTCCTGCATCCGTACAAGTGTTCTCGCAAAATTGAGAATTTTTTGAAATTTGTTGTTGTGCAAAATCTGACGATAGGAATGGCTATGGAAATAGGTCTTCTTCAGCCCTAAACCTACAAAATACCAAAAAAAGCTCCTTGCAACACACTCAAACAACAAGAAAACTTAGTATTTGGGTAGTTTTGCAAGAAAAACAAGAAAGATAGAAAAAAAATGACCCTTGAAGTACGTCCCACTGGGCGTGCCAAAATGTAAGTACCTAAAATGTAGTTTTAAGGAATGCAAAGTAAACTAAACATTGAACAAAACAAATGAGATAAACACATATGATTAGACCTACAAAATGAAGACAAAAACACTCAAAAACAATAAAAACCTTCAAGCAAACCTTCAAGATGTAGAAGATTTGTCCAAAGGATGGAATGTGTGCTCAATGATCTATGCTTCAAGCTTCAATAGAGAAAATGGCATGATAACTTTACTTCAATGGTGGATGAAAATGAAGGACGAGAGCTTCTCTTTTATAGAAAGATGAATGAAATGGATGGTCAAGATTAAGGGGCAAAAGAGGAGTGAGAAATGGTGGAGATGCATCCAAGGGAGAGCACATGGATTGTGCTTTCTCAAATACATAGCATTGTGACAAGTGTCACAATGGTGGAGGATGAGAGGAGAGGCACCTTTGGAAGGTGTGAGAGGGGACAAGTGTGTAAGAGGTGTAAGAGGCTTTTGATTTCTCATTGGAGGATGTGGAGGTGATGTCATAAGGGGTTGACTTTGGGGTGGATTAGCATTTTTTTAATCTTGGATTATGATTGTGCACATGCTTAGGAGGTGATTAGGCTTGGTAAGTGGAGGATTAGGGAGATGTGATGGAGGAGAGAGAATGAGTGGATGATTAAATTAGCTAAGCATGGATTATTAGCTAATAGGGGAGAATTAGAATTAAATGTTTTATTTAATTCCAAGTGGGAGGAAAAGGGGATTTATGAATTAATTTATTTAGATAAATGTATCCATTTAAATTAATAGAGGAATAAGGATTTAATTAATTATCAGACTATAGATTTGTCATTTTGATAATTAATTGGGCTATAGTTAATTAATTAAATTAATTAACTAGGGGATGACATAAATTAATTAAATAAATAATATTTAATTAACAAGATGTCCTAGGAAAAGACTAAATATGATTACTAAATTATGTAATCAAATTTAGGTGTGTGTGTGTGTGTGTGTCTATATATATATATATATATATATATATATATATATATATATATATATATATATATATATATATATATATATATATATATATATATATATATATATATATATATATATATATATATATATATATATATATATATATATATTATTTATGTTTAAGAGTTACAATTGTGCACATCTGCACTATTTATATAAAAGGTGACGATCTTTCATTTTATGAGATGTTAGGTTTCTATTGTGAGGTGATGACATTGGAAATAGATTGACCTATTATTATAGAATTCATTAATTTGTTGTCCTAGAGTGTGTCAAAAAGTATGATAACAAAAGTATCATGGTTGACTTCATTAAGTTATCTTGGATTGTTCCAGCAATCATATAATTTATATTTTTGATATAATATTGTTGATTGGAATATTGTTGATGCCAACATTATTGTAGGATTCATTAGTTCCTCCCTCACTAAGAGGGGGTGTTGAAGAATAGTTTCAGTTTGATGTAATTAGGTAATATCAATATATGTAAATCACACACACACACACATATACATATACATATACATATACATACTCATATACATACACCTATATACATATATATATACGTATACATATACATACACATACATCTATATACATATACATATATGTATACGTATATATATACATATATATACATCTATATATATGTATATATACATGTATATATTCATGCGATATAAATTAATGACATTAAACATGCATTCGATTTGATGTGTATAAAAATCTCCATAATAATTTGTGGCAATACTTGAATCAGGTGTCATGGTTACTGCAACTAAATCTCATCATCAAACTCTTAATATCATGCAATCTCATGGTCATATCATTATTGATATTCATTACTGGTTAGATCAAATTTCATCACTGAGTAATAGGAAATATTCCAATGTTGAGATCGGGCATTTTACAATATGTGTTACGTACATAGTAAAGGATATTAATCATTGAGTATTGTTGTTATTCATTGGGCATGAGTATTAGTCAAAAATTTCTATGAATAGACATGTCCACATAGGGACATGACCCTATGTGGCACATGCCATGTAGAGTCATGTCTCTACGTAGACATGTCTCGTGACTTGACTATACATATGGATCAGGTGCTTGAGGGAACATATCAAATAAAAATGCATATTACTATCTCTTTCATCTACAATCAAATTAATCATATTCAAGTTCATTACTATCTATGATTTATAGTAGATAACTCAGGTAAAATTATATATAGATAATTTTGATCATCTCCATACTCAGATCACAATATAAACATTGTGAAGAGAAATAATAACTTGTGAACATATCACATAGATAAAAGCTAGTTTTATAAGATATAAAAGTGACATTAAAGCTATGCAGGGAATCAAAAAAAGATTGCAAATATTTTGTATGCAGGGAAGGGGAAGTGCCTTCCCATAGAACAATGAAAGTTACTAATTGGAATGTTAGGGGTCTAAATGCCGCTAACAAATAGAGATTAACTAAGAGATACTTAAAAAAAATTGATTCTGAAATTATTTTATTACAAGAAACTAAGCTTAATAGAGAGGAAAGTACAAAGTTTAGCAAAAGATTAGGTATTTGGAAGTCAGAGTTTGTAACTTCAATAGGTCGATCAGGTGGACTAGCAGTACTGTGGGACCCTCATAAAGTGGCGGCTTTACCCATATCCACCATCAATAATTGGATGGCCCTAGAAATTAAAAGCCTAAAATCTAATTTAAAATTTAACTTGATCAACATATATGGACCAATCCCTAATGATGGAAAAAGGAAAGTATGGCAGGATATACAACTCTTTCTAACTGAAAAGTTAGAACAACCCTTCATTATTGGAGACTTCAATGCCATATTAGATTGAGAAGAGAAATATGGGGGTTCTCAATTTATATCACAAGCCCATAAAGACTTTAGAAAATGGGCTACGGATAATCACCTAATAAGCAGTAACACAATTAATGGAATTTATACATGGAATAATAGAAGAGCAGGATTCAGCCACATAGCTAAAAAACTAGATAGATTCTTTATTAGGACAAATTCTGACAACTTTAATTAGCTAGTCAATGCTGATATCCTCCTAGAAGTAGGATCAGATCACTTCCCTGCCAGGCTTAATATTATAGAAGATTCCAAATCTTCAAGAAACCCCTTCAAGTTTGAGTTCATGTGGTTCCAAAATCCGGAATTCATTAACCTCTTAGAGGAATGGTGGAATCAAATCTCGATTAAAGTATCAAAAATGTATTTCTTAATAGAAAAATTAAAAATCATCAAAAATAAAGCATTAGAATGGAATAAAAACAAGTTTAATAATATTTTTAAAGAAAAAATCCAGCTAGAACAAGAAATTACTGACCTTAACAATATAGTAATAGAACAAGGTATGAACGAACATAGCTATCAAAAGGAAAAGGAACTAATGGAAAAATATAATGATATCCTCCTTAAAGAAGAGATTTTCTAGAAGTAGAAATCTAGGGAATCTTGGCTTAAGGAGGGCGACAACAATACTAAATTCTTTCATAATACAACTAACTTTAAAAGAGGCATTAATAGAATAGCTAAAATTAAGAATGTTGAGGGGCACATAACCGAAGACCCTAATCAGATATCAAATGTTCTTACAAATTTCTATCAATCCCTTCTCAATAGTACAGAAGCATCTAACCTTATTTCCCAAAATATAATGCTTAAAGCCATTCCCAAGCTGATTATGAAATCTCATAACAAGATGATTAATAATAAGCTATCCCTTTAGGAAGTTAAAAGAATAGTGTTTCAACTACATTCAGATAAAGCACCGGGCCTAGATGGATTCCAAGCTAGTTTTTTTCCAAAAATGCTAGCATTTTGTTGGAGAGGAGGTATGGCAAGTAGTGGAAGCTACTAGAAATTTGGGTTCACTACTAAGTGAAATAAATAACACCTTTTTTACATTAATTACAAAAAAGAATGAGAGTACAGATCCTGGGGATTTTAGAATGATTTCCCTATGCAATACCATCTATAAGATTATCTCCAAATGCTTAGCAAATAGACTCAGAAAACTTCTTCCCGTTATTATTTCGGAAGAGCAGATAGGTTTTGTTTCTAATAGATCGATTCTCGATGGAATAATTATAGCACAAGAGATAGTTCACACTGCCTAATTAACAAAGGAGCCTAGTATGCTAATGAAAATAGACATCGAGAAAGCATATGATAAAGTGGAATGGAGATTCCTCTGTAAGTTTTTGGAAGCCTTCGGCTTTTCCAAACAATGGATTAACCTTATCTTTAATTGCATCTCAACCCCTAAAATTTCAATTCTTATCAATGGAACTCCGGAAGGCTTTTTTAGTATATCAAAGGGCATCAGGCAAGGAGATCCGTTATCCCCCTTCCTCTATGTCATTATGGCTAAAGTGTTAGGTAGATCTATTAATTAGAAACAAATGGAAGGTAAAATCTTGGGGTTGAAGGCATCAAAAAGTGTCCCTAATATTACTCACCAGCAGTTTGCGGATGATACAATTTTACCTGGCTCTGCTAATAGCCAAGAAGCTAGAGCATTCAGAGACTTTTTAAAAATCTACAAGAAAGCCTCAGGTCAATGTGTTAACCCCACCAAATTAGAAATATTCTTTATTAACACATCTTCAAAAACTAAAATGGAGATCTGTAGCATGATGGGATACAAAATTGGCAAATTCCTATGTAAGTATCTAGGAATCGACTTGGATAAAGGTCTTCTATCATCCAAATTGTGGCAACAAGTTATTACCAAAGTTCAAAACAAGAAAATTTCATGGAAAGGAAAATGGTTAACTAAAGCGAGTAGGGCGACGATGATAAAATCAGTCCTTTCAGCCATACCCACATATCATTTGTCCATCCTTCCCCTCCCAATCAATGTTAAAAAGAATTTAGATAAAATGTTTCAAGACTTTTACTAGCAAGGCCCATCTGAAGATAAAAAACTTGCCCTTATTAAATAGGACACTTTATGTAAACCTATATCAAAAGGGGGTCTTGGTATCAAAAACTTACTATGGAAGAACCAAGCCCTCGGTGCTAAACTTATTTGGAGAATGTACAAAGAATCTAGTAGTAAATGGGCATCTATATTAATACACAAGTACATCCCTAATTCAGACCCCATTAACATTTTCTGGTCACACTCTCATGTTAAAGGCTCACAGATATGGAATTTCATTAAAGATTGCAGAGGAATTATTAACAAGTATCTTTCATGAGATGTAGGGGCAGGAGATCAAGCTCTATTCTAGGATGATTCATGGGTAGGCCTTACTCCCCTAAGAAAATTAGGCTTCTCTATAGAGTTTATGGAAGAATACAAAAGGGGTATAGGCATCTATCTTAAGGATTATCTTTGTAAGAAGGAAACTACTCAATGGAGTGATATAAAGGAAATTGATGATGTTTGTCAAGAGAAGCAAAATCTTTTGGCTATTATGAAAGATAGAGAAGTAACTCTTAAAAATAGATCAGATATTTTAATATGGGTAGGATCCAATAATGGTAATTATTCTATCAAGGAGGGCTATAATTCAATCATTAGAGAGAAAAATATGGATAATATAGACATACCTCTAAATCTTTGTTGGAATAAATCCTGCCTCCCTAAAGCTGGCATGTTTTTATGGGCGGCTTTACAAAATAAAATTCTTATAGAAGATAAATTAAATAAACTAGGTTTTGAAGGGCCATCTAGATGCCCTCTGTGTGAAAACCATTCCGAGGATATTAATCATATCCTCCTCAATTGTCCTTTTTCCCAAAACTGCTGGAATTGGCTTCACCAAAGTTTAGGATGGAAATTTGCTCTTCATTATGATTGAATCAGCAACCTTAAAGCATAGCCATCTCTTTATAAAGACAACTTATTTAAGGATATATGGACTATAGCACCATCAATAGTAGTATGGGAAATCTGGAAAGAGAGAAACAAAAGAATTTTTACTGACCAGAAATTAACTTGGAATATGATCACAAAGAAGATTGAAGCATCTATTGTAGAAATTATTAACAGTAAGCTCAGGGACAAGCTAAGTTACAAAGAATCCTTCAAGAGCTGGGATAATAAAATCAGATGCAATTGGTCAAAATTAGAAATCCCTCCTTTATATGGTAAAGGGGGGTCCAAAATGAAGGCCAACAGAGCAGCCTGTAAATGGATACCTCTAGAAGAAGGCTGGTATAAACTCAACTTTGATGGAGCATCAAGAGGTAACCCTGGGGGTAGCCAGTATTGGGGGGATTATTCATAATTGGAAGTCTAAAGTTATTGCTAAATACTCTAGACCCATCAACCCTTCCAAAAACAATAAGGCTGAATGTATAGCGCCATTAGAAGGGCTTAAATTATGTAAGAATCTTAACATTTCAAAAGTAATTATTGAAGGAGACTCTCAAATTGTGGTCAATGCCATTTGCACCAAAAAAACCTCGAATTGGATTTTGAACTTGAAAATAGAAGAGATCAACCAAATTCTAGATGGTATAACAAAATATGAAATCAGACACACTTATAGAGAAGGCAATATAGAGGTGGACATGCTAGCTAATCTAGGAGCTGATGGAGGGGTAAAAATGGATCATTATATCTAAAAAATCTTTAAGTTTCAAATTAATTACATGATAGTTCATTCAGTTTACTTTAATATAAACCTTAAGTAGAATGTTTAAAAACTAATCTACCTACCTATAGGATCATAGGAGCTTTATTAAGGGATATGTAGAATATAGTAACCAACACTATCAGTAAGCAAAATCTCAAAATATTAAGTTTATCAATATAGAAGCTATTAAATTATTAATCATCACTTACAGATAGACCAAGCATGTTCAATTACTAGCACTTTATATATGAAAGATCATAATACCCTGCAATGATGAGATACACTACTCTATTCAGTGAAATAGTAGAGTAATAATACCATATCATATTTCTTAACACCAATCCCAGCTTTGTACTGATTATAAGATTAAGCATAAGTATCAGAGTAGGTTTATTAAATATCATCGACATTGGACAATCCCATTTTATCTTTATTACTTTGTCATCATATTATATATTAAAGGAGTCATGGCAATGACTTTGCCATCATATTTTCATCCCATTTATTGAACAATCCCATTTTTTCTTTATTACTTTGACATCTATTATATATTAAAGATCATAATACCCTGCAATGATTAGATACATTATTAACACTAAATCTCAGAGCCAAAATGATTATATGATAAAGCCTTATTAGCAGAATAGGTCAATCAGATATCTTCAACCTAAGCCAATCCTATTAGAGCTTTATCTCCTTGTGTTCTTTTGTGATGAATTGCTTGTATCATTATCAGCACAAGAAAAAAAGATGGTATGATGAAGAGTTAACATTACAGCCAGGCTCTCTTTAGTAGATATGGTCATGAAGAAAAAGCATGATGATTTGGGATGTTTAGTCTTCCCTTCTCATTCATCCTAAATACTTAGCTTACACCCAGGCATTAATCTCCATGGCTGCTAGAATCCTCCATCATGTATTGATTTCTAGGAAATTGAATCATGACTTATCATATCTGAGATATCCATATAGCTATTTTTATCTTGGTTAGTAGTTTGGAAGCCTTCTAAGTATTAGCAGAAGAAATTCTATAATACTTAGAAGGTAACTTCTAGGAACTTCTACTAAGTTCGACCATAGAGTGTATTTAAAGGATCCTAAGGATAGGATTTCAAAGAAGCCACCATGGAAACTAGATTGTGCACCTTCTACACAAAGAGTGATCATGCTATGGCTTTCTGAGGATGCATATACCTGGAGAGATGGAATCAAATCCTCAATCCCCTACCCAATTCAACAAGAAGGGCTATAGAGAAATCCATTGGGGATCGACATTTTAACAACCTATATTCATACAGGACTAATGGAGGGGTGATAGGCCTATTTATAGCTCTCTCCTTTTTTGTAGGCAAGAGCAAGGAAGATATTATTAGGGTGTCTAGAGAGATCTTTGATGAGGAGCATTTAGGAGGTTTGGATAATATGGTATATTGTGTGGATCACAATCTAACAATCCCCTACCCAGAAATTAAAATGGAGAATGACATGTAGGAACTAGATAACATACCTCAGTCACAGAGCATAGCCATGTTATCCTTTAAGGATGAAGATAATTTTGATAGCCATTGGCCAGAAATGGCTAGGAACATAGATTTCCTTTACAAGGAAATTTTGGAAGAAGATTTGGACAACAGCTGGATGCTAAAATAATGGAGACTAGAAGGTTTTGATATACCTATAGAGATGGATAGTCTTGCTCCCCCTAACTTGCACATTATGGCTCCAGAAATACCTAGATGCACTAGGAAAAACAAGAAAGATCTGGAAGAGGTTGAATGCATTGTTGTGAT